>CAIGQQ010030347.1:309200-320338 GCA_903798035.1 Danio albolineatus | reverse complement strand
GGGTCGCCACAGCGGAATGAACCGACAACTATTCCATCATATGTTTTACACAGCAAATGCCCTTCCAGCTGCAACCCATCACTGGGAAACATCCATACACACTCATACACTACGGACAACTTAGCTTATTCAGTTCACCTACTGAATAACACGTGTTTGGACTGACCAACTGACTCAGCCGAGGCTCGAACCAGTGACATTCTTGCCGATTGGCGACAGCGCTACCCACTGCGCCACCGTGTCGCCCAATTTGCATATTGATTCTTTCTTATCTGCTCTTTATTGGGTTTAACAGTTCCACAAAGACCCTTAACATCCATGGAAGCTATTTATTACAAAAAGGTTTGATTTTTGTGAGAAAAAGTTCAAAATCTATGAAACGAATGGCTCTTTAGGCTGCAATTGATTAATTTTTTCCCTCAATTTACTAGACAGAGCGCATATTTGATTATTTTACTAGTATTTTTTAAAATCTATTAAATCATAACCTGATTTTAAGTCATTCCTGCACACAAAATAATCCTTAACAGGCGCCAGTGCTTTATTTCCCTTCAGTATCGCATCGCATCACATTGTGTTATGCGTTCACAATGGTATGACCCGTCATAGGGGTGCTCAAATGTATATTTATCACTGATGGATCACAAATCTCACGGTTCGGATCACATTAGGACAGGGGTGTCCAAACATTTTGCAAAGAGGGCCAAATTTGATAAAGTGAAGATGCCCGGGGGCCAATAGTTCCTTCTGACGTTTTTTTCACAACAAAAGTTTCATGAAAATACACACTGTTATAAAACTATTTTCATTGTCACAATTACCTTTATTTTTCAAACGGCAATATAACTAAATATAAGCCACTCCGGCATGAACGACTCTAAACACACAATTATGCCTTTCTTTCATCTCTGGAGAGCCAGATAAAATTGAACAAACTGTATAGAATCCCTTACATTTCTATGAGTTTGATATCTCTCTTTGCCTCGTGAACATTTTAAACAGGAGTTATAAGTAATGCAAAGTGGTCTGTTATCATTAAAGTAAGAAAAAAGTGAATTTTGCTCTTCTACAAGATCTTTCAGGAAGGCAAAGTTTGCATAACAACTACAGGAAGATTATACCTTATAATTCCCACAACTGGGAAAATCACTTGCCACCACAAGAAATAATCACCTATGAAAACATAATAAACTATGAGTTATATCTACAGTTATTTAAGAGTTTAATGAACTGTGTTTGCTTTAGTGCAGTGCATTAGTTTGCTTTAGGCTTTACTGTTAAGGAACACGTGAAATTAATGAGAAGGGTGATACTGAGATCTGGATTGTACGCGCGAGAGAGACCGAGTGCACGCGAGAGAGGCCGAGTATTGGTGCGCGAGAGAGACCGAGAGACTATTAAAGTGCACATTCGGTCTCTCTCGCGTGTACTCGGTCTCTCTGCGGTCGCTTGACTTTTGTCCACTCTGGCGCCTCATAATAAATAACACATTATGAGATGGATGCACTATGGACATGCCTGCATTAGGGTTTATTGAGTCACGGATCGCATGTTCTCCCCGTGTTCGCGTGGGTTTCCTCTGGGTGCTCCGGTTTCACCCACAAGTCCAAAGACATGTGGTATACAGTAGGTGAATTGGGTAGGCTAAATTGTCCGTAGTGTGTGTGTGTGTGTGAATGACAATGCATGGGTGTTTCCCAGAGATGGGTTGCGGCTGGAAGGGCATCCGCTGCGTAAAACAAAATGCTGGATAAGTTGGCGGTTCATTCCGCTGTGGCAACCCCGGATTAATACAGGGAGTAAGCCGACAAGAAAATGAATGAATGAAGTTGGCGGTTCATTCCGCTGTGGCAACCCCGGATTAATAAAGGGAGTAAGCCGATAAGAAAATGAATGAATGAATAGATCAGAGAACACTATTTCTCACTAATAAAGGGCTGACATCCCACTGTCCTGTTTTGACATACATCAAGTGCTACCTAGGGAGGTCAATCCCCCTTAAACCCCCTAAATTTGCACTCTGCTATAGTTTACCATCCTCCACTATTATTACCTGATGAACTGATGCGGAATCTCTCAGACATCAGTTATTGGTTTACAGCAGTGAATACACAAACGTTACCTTTGCTAGTTCTGGAGTTTTGAAATTGATGATCTTCCCGAACTCTTTGGCGTGAAACACTGACTTGACTCTCTCCTGTCGAAACCACAACAACACAAATCAGCTTCACCATCCTAACCAAAGCCATCAGAAGACTTTGTTTATATTGATTAAGCTCCGCCCACACGCCATCGCTTACTTCATCGGAAAGAGCAGGCATTTCAGAAATGGGAAAAGTGCTGATGAACACTTAGGCCCAATCCCAATTCTATTTTTGTACCCCTTCGCCTTGGCCCTTACAACCGAGGGTTAAAGGGAAGGGCTTCAAAACTTCCCCCTAAGAATTGGGCAGCACTTCAACACCTGCACACGTCATCATATGTCATCGCCATCTCTTGCTTCATATGAGATCAGACGATCACGACCGCTGGAGTTACTCCAGTTGTGTTATTGTTTGGTATTTATCTTCAGGAAATCACTGAAGGCGTATATTATGTTATCATAACGATCTAATGTGGCGATAAGATCGTAACTGTACTGTGTGTTTACACAGTGGCCATATTTATCTGTGTAAACACACCAAAACAACATTAACATTATAGCAGACACTGTAAAAGCTCATTCCCAGACACTAGACATTACTGACAGGGTATTCCAGTGTCATCCAGTGTCAGAATGTTGTGGGACTGCTGTACATGAGTTATGATTATGGATTATAGATCGCCAAATTTAGCGTTTTTTTAACGTTTTCTTTTAAACCATGACGGTAAAACACGAACGCGGTAATTTTCTTACCCCTCCGTTTGAAGTGTGGTCCTGAAAAATCTTTGTTCGAAGGGGTGTATACCCCTTGCCCTTAGCCCTACGCCTTCAAGCTAAAGAGAATTGGGACACCACTACCCCTTGATGTGAACGCCCAAAACGAGGGGTAGGGGTAAGGGGAAGGGCTAAGGGGGAGAATTGGGATTGGACCATAACCTCATGGTTGCAATACAAGTTAGGGTTATGTACAGTAGTTACCTAGTAAGTACATACAGGCCCTCCTAAATCATTAGCCCCCTTTGGCATGCATGTACCTTCGCTTCGATGCGCAGTCTCCTGCCCTCCACGATCATGGGGGCTTTAGTAAACTCGTCGAAGAGATACTGCCATTCACACGTCAGCTGACCAAACGTGCCCTTCGTCACGAAAAATATCCCCCTGCAGGAGAAAATACACACACGCTGAAGCAAAGCCGGGTGTTACGGCGCAGTGTATTGTTTTTTCTCTCTCTCTCAAGTTGTCGTTTCTGAGGTCCGTCAGATTCAGCTCCTCATTGGTCGAGCTAGATGTCAATCATCTTTAATTCACAATGACGTCATCACAACTGCCCAAATTAGAGGTGGAGTTCCCCATTTAAAAGGACGACGCTGCGGAAGAAAGATAGCTGGCTTTCGCTTGATCACACTTGCTAGTGACTGAATAATGCGCAGGTTAGTGTATACTTCATTCAACAGGTTTCATTTCTGTCAGCTTTGTGTTTTTGACTGTTTGGCGCCATCTAGTGTCTGAATAATGCACAGGTTAGTGTATACTCCATCAGCTGTTTTAGTTTCTATCAGCTTTGTGTTTTTGTCTCTTTGGCGCCATCTTGTGTCTGAAAATGCGCAGGTTAGTGTATACTCCATCAGCTGTTTCTGTCAGCTTTGTGTTTTTGACTGTTTGTCTCCATCTTGTGTCTGAATAATGCACAGGTTCATGTATACTCCATCAGCTGTTTCTGTCAGCTTTGTGTTCTTGACTGTTTGGCGCCATCTTGTGTCTGAATAATGTGCAGGTTAGTGTATACTCCATCAGCTGTTTTCATCTGTCAGCTTTGTTTTTTTGACTGTTTGGCGCCATCTAGTGTCTGAATACTGTGCAGGTTAATGTATACTCTATCAGCTGTTTTCATCTGTCAGCTTTGTGTTTTTGTCTGTTTGGCACCATCTTGTGTCTGAATAATGTGCAGGTTAGTGTATACTCCATCAGCTGTTTTCATCTGTCAGCTTTGTTTTTTTGACTGTTTGGCGCCATCTAGTGTCTGAATACTGTGCAGGTTAGTGTATACTCCATCAGCTGTTTTCATTTCTGTCAGCTTTGTGTTTTTATTTGATTTTAGCGCCATCTTGTGTCTGAATAATGCGCAGGTTAGTGTATACTCCATCAGCTGTTTTCGTTTCTGTCAGCTTTGCGTTTAATTAAAGGATTAATAAACTATTTTGACTCAGAACAATGTTGTGTGTCTAATTTCTATGTCTTGTGGCTACGTAATAACATCCAAGTACATCCAGGATGGTTGCTTTCGCAGAATAAACCCTTCAGTCTTATATAACAGTGCCCCACTTCATGTAGGGCTGCTGATAAACCTGTCAGGCTTTATTCTGTGACGACAACCTCATGAAAGTACTTCATCCCAAATTTAACAGCGACAAGTGTGGCTGTTCTAGTGCTGAAACAGAAACGCCTCTCCATCTAAATGTGCTCATGCAAAAATGAGGTGTTTGTAAAGATGCACCAACCTTTTAGTGATCATCAGGAAATCAGACTCGTTGACTTTAGCGTGAGCAAAGTACCTGTACTTGGCAAACCGTCCGTTTTCAATACTCTACAAACCAAATAGAAAAACCAATGAATAAACACTACATAAAAACACAATCCTGTGAACTTCTGCAGTCAAACCACTGCTGTCCACGTCATGATCTAATCCAGTGGTTCTCAAACTGTGGTACGCGTACGACTAGTGGTACGTGGGCTTTCGTCTAGTGGTACGCGGAAGAATCGCTGAATAATAAAAGAATAAAATGAACACACTTTTTTTTAACCCTTGGACGCGTACAATAACACCATGATCAGACAGCATTGGCTGTTCCCTGAAGCGTACGATAACACTGGAGTGCTTAGAATGTTTACTTTAGTGCATCGTTTTCATCAGATGTTAAAAAAAATCCATCTGCTTGGCGCGGAGGAAGACAAAGAGGCGCGCGGTGCTTGCGGAGGGTTATGCAAAGCAGATACACGCGCTAGAGAAACCCTTCTAGGGCTAGCCTAGAAGAGTGCCGCCGTTCTTATATTCTCGCTTGAAAAACTCTTAAAACTTGATTTTGTGGCATAGTGAGTATTTTTCTAATTTTGTGGATTTCCCATCCACCATTAACAGCCCTCATCGGTTTTATGCACATGCGAGTTTCTATTGTAACTGTAAACTTTTGGGAGAAGCGCATTTATTTTTTAGAACTGTGATCAAAACTGACTGGAACTACCTGTGCGTTTCAACCAAAATAGTGCACACCCTCCAGCCAATCAGAATCAAAAACATCATCAGACTATGGAATTTATGCATTAATCACTGGCTTTTCTGACACACACAGGCCTACTGTACATGAGGAGCAGTAAGCAAAATTAATTTCCAATTTAAATATGTAATTCTGAATTATATCAAAATATAATGTTTAGATTTCAAAGATATAAAAATAAGTCAATATGTACATGCAATTTATATCTCAATGTATAAAAAAGCTACAATACATTAATACTTTACAGCAGTTTTCTTTTTTAAGAAAAGTGCAATTTTTAAATCACTTTTAAAAGCATTTGAATTTAAAAGAAGTTTTTTTTGTCTGCAAACACTGTTAATGTTCAAACTATTTATAATGTTAAAAGTGGCTGACAATAATACATATTCTTAATAATAGGAACTAATTTGTCTCGTTTTTGAACTGTGCAGTGCTGTAGCTGCTTAATTAGGCCTACTACGCCACTGTATTTCCATACTGGTTATTATGGTGGTACTTGGAGAGACAGGTGGTACTTGGTGAAAAAAGTTTGAGAACCACTGATCTAATCAATGACCTGAAATATGGTGATGGGGTGAATATGACAACACAACTAATGATATTTCAGACAACAAATCCTGAAATAAGTTCATCTTCTCATACATTACAGCAGTTTTAGGAAGCGTCAAACCAAACTTGACCAATATTTGACATTATTTTACTCACATTTTCGACTTGAGCTTGTTCTGCATGCACGAATGCAAATTTCTAGAATTTCCCTTGTAAAAAGAGTCTGATTCAATGCAAAACATAAGCAAACGTTTGTTCTCGGTGTTTTCTAGAAGACTGAAGTCTCGGCGCACACACTCAGAAGCACGACGTTTGTGTTTGGTCAAACTACTTGTATAAAAAAAGCTGAAACGACACAATTCCGAGTATTTTTTGGGGGACAACTTAATTGTTTTACATTCAATCCACTTAAATTAGTAAAAACTACTAAGTGAACTTAATTCCTTCATGTTGTCCGAACACAAATCGATTGTGTGGCACTCGTGATTGTGTGAAATCGAGGCTAAAATATAACATATCATGGGATTGATGAGTGTGGAATGAGTTAATGATGAAAAAGGCACTCAGAGACGGACGTTTATTGAGGATGAATGACAGATGATGGAAAGAGACAAAACATATGATGGAATAAATCACAAAAAAACAGCAATATTTACATTTATAATAATGTTTTTCAATCTACTCTACACTATCTACTTTTTAATTAGTCAATTATTCATGGTGAAATGCAAACAGACGTGCTGTTTAGTGAAAACAGAAGTCGTTAAGCTGATTTTCCTGGTCCTCAGAGTCATCAGTATTTTTCCACTGAGAGACGGTTGTTCTGCTCTGAAACAGCAGAGGAGGAGCTGCGGTCAGAGGACGCTTTACACTACACTATTACTACACTACACTAATATGCTGTTTCCACTGAGTGGTACGGTTGGGTTCGGCATGTTTCCACTGTTAAAAGGTACCAAAAAGTGAACCGTACTGTACCACTTTTTGGGTATTCCTTTCAAAAGGGTACCTAGTACAACAAGAGGGTACCAAAAGGCGGAGTCAGATGCATTGCTGAATGCTATTGGTTTACAGAGAAACGGCACTAGCGCGTACACAAGCCAAGAGAATAAAACTCTTACTACATAAAGCATTTGAGGCGTCAAAGTGGCACAATTACCTCACAGCAAGAAGGTTGCTGGTTCGAGCCTCGGCTGGGTCAGTTGGTCATTTCTGTGTGGAGTTGGCATGTGGTGAATTCATTCATTCATTTTCTTTTCAGCTTAGTCCCTTTATTAATCAGGCGTTGCAAAAGCGGAATGAACCGCCAACTTATCCAGCATTTGTTTTATGCAGCGGATGCCCTTCCAGCTGCAACCCATCTTTAGGAAACATCCTTACACACTCATTCACACACATACACTATGGACAATTTAGCTCACCCAATTCACCTATACCACATGTCTTTGGACTTGTGGGGGACACCGGAGCACCCGGAGGAAACCCACGCGACCCCGGGGAGAACATGCAAACTCCACACAGAAATGCTAACTGACCCAGCTGAGGCTCTCTTGCTGTGAGGTGAAGGTGCTACTCACTACGCCACCGTGGCGCCGGTATAGGTGAATTGGGTGAGCAATATTGTCTGAAGCGTATGTGTGTGAATGAGTGTTTCCCAGTGATGTGTTGCACCTGGAATGTTATCTGCTGCATAAAACATTTGCTGGATAAGTTGTCGGTTCATTCCCCTGTGGCGACCCCAGATTAATAAAGGTACTAAGCCAAAAATGAATGAATGAATTTGTTTAGTAAGAAGTGCTTCTCATATGATATGAGAACTCCAAGCAGAATGACGTCGACTGCAACTTTCTGTTGTTCACCATGTCTACCAGAAGGGTACCATTTTGTAGTGGAGACACAAACCTGATGAAGGTGACTGGTACCCAGGGCTTAATTTGTGCCGGAACACATCAGATCCGGAATCGGCACCTCATTTTACCGATCCCCCTCCTCAATCGCCCTCCTCCGCCCGCCCGCTGTTCACTTTTACTTTCTTCCGCGACTCCCCAACTCTCTTCACCTTCGTCCGTGACATATCTCCACCATACACTGCCAACCCCACCCGTGTCTTCACATTCGTCCACGACAAACATCTAACACCCCACCCACCCCTTTCCGCTTTTGTATGTAACACCTCTCTATTCTCGGATAACATGCGGGATCCGTTATCCCGATCTGTTCCGGGGCCTCACAGTTCACAAATGAAGCACTGCCTGTACTGAACCGAACCGTACCGTACCACTCAGTGGAAACGAGCCATAGTACTACACTATTACCGGCCACTAACACCACTGGTATAATCACTGACCGGCCAACACAACACTAAATCACTACAGCTACACAACACATCAAACATTGAGTGGATTCATTAGCAAAATTTTAAATAAATAACTATTATATATGTATAAACCATACCTGTCAACCCTCCCTTTTCACGGGATTCTCCCGTATTTTACAGTTCTATCCCGCTAACATCCTGTAAAGGTGTTTTCCCGTATTTTCAGTCTTTCTTTGAAGGGTGGCGATAAACATTAAAGAGCCGATCCTCTCTATACGCAACCAATACCGCCGCACCACCAGGGGCCGCCTCTTGCTCTTAAATGTGAGTCAGTTCTGTGCTTTCGGTTTATTTAGGCATGAAACACTTTGAAATAAATATAAAAACGGCGGGATTCCCTTTCCTTTTCACTACAGGTGCCGTCGCTCCTCCTGTGCAATCCTCAAAACAGTCATAAAGCAGTGCGTGACTGTCAGACGCGCTCCATAGTGATAAACAGGGGGGGTCCCTTATTATGGTGGGCGTATCCCTTATTTTCACACCCCAATGTTGACAGGTATGGTATAAACTACCAATCAAATATTCTCAATTAAAAATGTATTATATAATTTTTTTTCAATTATATCAATTTATTCATATTAAGTAAATTGCTGTTTAAATAAATATTACAGATGCATACACTACCACTCCAACATTTTTAACCAAAAACTTGATTATTTATATATTTTATTTAATTAATATTATACTTATTATGGATAACCCTTTTTATAAGGGGTTTAAACACAGTTGTGTGTAGGCAGTGTGTGAATATAACCAGCCTCTAATGGTAAACATGTATTAATTGTATTTGTTATAATCACACCTGATGAAATCAGTCTGCAGAAACACTTTGATTGACATTCTCCCGCTGTACGTGTCATCAGAGGGGGAAAGCCCCGCCCACTAGTGACCATCCCTCCTACATTAGCATAGGACTTTAGTCTTGTTTTGAATCTGTCAATATGCTGATGCACATGCATTTGTAGCTCCGCCCTCTTTTGAAATGAGCACTAGCTCATTTAAATTTAAAGCGACAGTCACCAAAATGACATAATTATTATCAAAGCCTAAAAGGGTCCGTTTCAGCGAGCTATACAACATTATCTGTGTGGTATTTTGAGCTGAAACTTCACTACACACTATTGGGTCATCAAAGACTTATTTTTCATCTTATAAAAAGGGGCGTAATGGGTCCCCATTAAGACTGGTTGCATGTTTAAATGTCACATTTGCCTTATGTTACTTATATGCAGTGTTGTGTTGTGTTGTGTGAGTAGAGAAGTGCAGTGCTCTGACCTGCAGCATCTGACTGCCGAGGCCTTCTCTCTCTCTGTACGGCCGGATCACTCCGTCCTCATGGATGAAGCGTGGAGGACGCAGGCTCTCCACGTCCTGAGACAGCTCTGCAGCTCTGAGGACACACGCACAGTCATGGAGGAGCTCACACACATGCACACACACACACACACACACACACACACACAGACACACAAAGACACAAACATGTACTCACACACACACATATATATACAAATGGACACATGCACATATACACCCAGATACGCACACGCATACACACGGACACATAAACACACACACTCACTGACCTCTTGATGCCCTGGAAGGTGCTGCTGGCCATGTCAATGATGCCCCCTGTTGGTCTGGTCAGAGCTCCAACTAAACCTTTACCCATACCCTTGAAGAAACCTGCCGCTCCTTCCTTCTGAGCCCCTACACACACACACACACACACACACACACGCACACACACAAACACGCACACACACACAAACACGCACACAAACACGCACACAAACACGCACGCACGCGCACACATGTTTTTTTCTACCAAGTTATTGAGGACATTGCACAGACTTGTATTGTTTTTCAGGTTACTGATGTTTTCTATGGCCTAGCCCTAGCCCTAACCTTAACCCATACCGCAAACCACTAGATGGGAATGGAAATATAAATTTTGGCCAAATTTAAAAGTCTGTTTAACTCATAGAGAAGTAAAACTGGCCTCATTTGGGGGTCGTCATGATAGTTAAACATACACGTGTAGATATTAGCCCTAAGAAGAATAGTTAAACTCACACTTAAAACACAAACACATAAACAAACATATGCACGCACAATCACATGCATGCACAAATATACACACAAACACACAAAAAATGCGCAAAACAAACACACAAACACACACACTAACAAAGGCAAATGCAGACAAATGCACAAACATATGCATGCACAAACACTCACAACCACACACCACACACACACACACACACACACACACACACACACCTATAGACAAACCCACCCAAACATGCATGCAAAAACTAAGACATGCACACACTCAAATGCACAAACATATACATCCATGCACAAACATGTGTGCAAACACACACACACACACACACAAACAAAAACACACAAATACATACATGCACCCACACAGCGAATCAGCAGATTTACCTTTAATGGGTTTGGTCACAATGCCTGTGATGCCGCTCACAAAGCCCTGTGCAGAGGAGCAGAGGAGATCATAATCACATGCACATAATACAAAAGAAATATAATATAAACATAGATAACAATTCTGATTGGTCAGTCACTACATTCTAAGGCAAGTTATTCGCAGATGACGAGCTCTAAACACAGACTAATCTGGGAAGTCATCTTCAGTTACCATGACCGTCAGTGAATACATTCACATCCATATATTTACAGCCACATTTAAATGCATCTGCTTGTCTGTTTGGCGCCAACTTGTGTCTGAATAATGCGCAGGTTAGTGTATACTCCATCAGCTGTT
>CAIGQQ010030347.1:286936-298121 GCA_903798035.1 Danio albolineatus | reverse complement strand
CACACACACACACACACACACACACACACACACACACACACACACACTGTTACACATTACACTGACTGAAGACACACACTGGGCTGCGTTTGACAAGATTTGGTTATCGATTCATTCATTGATTGAATAACTGATTCATCTATTGATTCATTCATCCATGCGTTGCCTCATTCATTCATTCATTCATTCTTTCTTTCTTTCATCAAATGATTCATTTATCGATTGATTGATTGGTTTGTTGATCAATTGAATAATTGATTGGGTCAATGACTGATTCATTGATTGGTTGATTCATTTGTTAACTGACTGATTCACTGATTTATTAATTGATGCATTGACGAATGATTCGTTCATTTATTTGTTGATCGACTGATTATTTCCTTGATTGACCAATCATTGATTGGTTCATCGATTGATCGGTTCAATGATTGACTCATTGATTGATTAATTAATTGGTAGACCGGATAATTCGTTAATTGACTGATTCACTGATTCATTAATTGATGCATTGAACGAAAGATTCGTTCATTTATTCATTGATGGACTGATTAATTCATTGATTGTTTCAGTGACTGAATCATTAATTGGTTCAATGACTGATTCATTGATTGCTTGGTTGATTCATTCATCGATTGATTGATTCATTTATTAATTGATAGATTCACTCATTCATTAAATGATGAATTGAACGAACGGTTCGTTCATTTATTCGTTGATCGACTGACTAATTCATTGATTGTTTCAATGATTGAATCATTAATTGATTCATAGATTGAGTTATTGATTGGGTCATTGATTGAATCATTAATTGATTCATAGATTGAGATATTGATTGGGTCATTGACTGAATCATTAATTGATTCATAGATCGAGTTATTGATCGGTCATTGATTGAATCATTAATGAATTCATAGATTGAGTTATTGATTGGGTCATTGATTGATTGGTTAATTGATTAATTCCTTCATTGACTGATTCATTCATTGATCTAGAACTAGATTTACTCATTCATTCATCAACTGGTTGACTGATTGATTCATTCATACTTTTTTCACTCACTGATTCATTCATTGATTTATTCATCCATCCATTGACTGATTCATTCATTTATCAACTGGATCATTAATCGGGTGATTGACTGATTTGTGTATTGATCAATTGATGAATAGATTGGTTCCATGACTGATTCATTGATCAGTTGATTGATTCATTGATTGATTCATTCGTTAACTAATTGATTAACTGATTCATTAATTGATGTATTGAAGAATGATTCGTTCATTTATTTGTTGATCGGCTGATTGATTAATTAATGGATTGTTTCAGTTTCTGAATCATTGATTGGTTCATCGATTGATTGGTTCAATGATTGACTCATTGACAGATTTATTAATTGGTAGATTAATTAATTTGTTAATTGAGTAATTCACTGATTCATTAATTGATGCATTGAACGAAAGATTAGATTATTTATTCATTGATGGACTGATTAATTCATTGATTGTTTCAGTGACTGAATCATTAATTGGTTCAATGACTGATTCATTGATTGCTTGGTTGATTCATTCATCGATTGATTGATTGATTCATTTATTAATTGATATATTCACTCATTCATTAATTGATGAATTGAACGAACTGTTCGTTCATTTATTCGTTGATCGACTGATTGATTAATTCATTGATTGTTTCAATGATTAAATCATTAATTGATTCATAGATTGAGTTATTGATTGGGTCATTGATTGAATCATTATTTAATTCATAGATTGAGTTATTGATTGGGTGGTTGATTGAATCGTTAATTAATTCATAGATTGAGTTATTGATTGGGTCATTGATTGAATCATTAATTAATTTATAGATTGAGTTATTGATTGGGTCATTGATTGAAGCATTAATTAATTCATAGATTGAGTTAATGATTGGGTCACTGGCTGAATCATTAATTAATTCATAGATTGAGTTAATGATTGGGTCATTGATTAAATCATTAATTAATTCATAGATTGAGTTAATGATTGGACATTGATTGATTGGTTAATTGATTAATTAATTCCTTTATTGACTGATTCATTCATTGATCTAGAACTAGATTTACTTATTCATTCATTCATCAACTGGTTGACTGATTGATTGATTCATTCGTTTATTAATTCATTGACAGATTCATTAATTTATTAACTAGATTGACTCATTCGTTGATTCATTCATTCATTCATTGACCAACTGATTGTGCAATTGATTGATTGACTGATTGATTGATTGATTTGTTGATTCACTGATTCAATGATTGGGTTATTCATTGTTTGGTTTAATCATTGATTGGTTGATTTATTCATTTATAGATTTTTAATAATTAATTGACTGATTCATCAACTAGATTGACTCATTCATTCATTCATTGATCATCTGATTGAGTAAATGATTGATTCATTGGTTCATTCATTGATTGATTAATTGATAAATTCAAAGATTAATTCATTGAAATATTGATTTTTTTTTTCATTGAATCGCTGATTCATTAATTGAACTATTGATTGAATCTTAGTTTGATTGTTGGTTGATTGATTGATTGACTCATTCCTAATGTCATGTCATGTCATGGAAGAATCAAGACTATCCTCATGATGATCTCAGTCTACAGCTCAAATCAAAAGAATCGAACCCAGTAGAAAAATATATGAAAACGTTTTCTTGGGGATTTTGGCCTTATGTTTATTTGACTTTTATGTTTTGTTGACTGACTGACCTTTATAGGAGAGATGTGGAAGTACTCGTAGAGGCTGATGGGAGACGTGTCTGCAGCTGAAACATGATTTAACTCAGTCTTCAGATACTCGATGTCCTTCTCAAACAACTCCACCTAATGGACAACACAGGACAAGCAGAGCTCAAAGACAACCCTAATACGTATACACGTATATTTATATGTATTTACACCTTGCAATTGATTTTGAACTTTTTCTGACAGATAAGTAATAGCACAGATGTTAAAGCAGTCAGGATCCTGACCTCCTGTTCAGACGTCACAGCACTGGCGTGTTCGGCAGTGAAGAGCTCAAGAATGGCATAGAGAAAGCCCAGATCCAATCGCAGGTCCATCTCCTGGATCAACACCTTAAAATACCTGCAGGAGCCAAAAAATCCAATAAAAATCAGACGTGTTTTACAGATGATCACAGTGAGCAGATATGGAGGAGCAATGTTCCCTCTCATTTTCGTTGCAGTGGAGACGTCAACCAAACAGAAGCATTTCTTGTATTTAAAACATGATGAACAATACATTCACCTAAAGCATGTTTGTTAAGATTAATGAATAAAAGTGAACTGTTAATTTAGGACGGCATGGTGGCTCAGTGGTAGCACTGTCGCCTCACAGCAATAAGGTTGCTTGTTTGAGTCCTGGGTGGGCCTGTTGGCATTTCCTCCACAGTCCAAACACATGTGCTATAGGTGAATTTGGTAAACAAAATTGCCCATAGTGTAGAACTGTGTATGTGAGAATGTGAGTGTATGGGTGTTTCCCAGTACGGGGTTGCAGATAGAAGGGCATCCGATGTGTAAAACATATGCTGGATAAGTTGGTGGTTTATTCCAGTGTGGCGACAACTGATGAGTAAAGGAACTAAGCTGAAGGATATTTAACTACTAACCTACCTGGAGGTCTGCAGTTCTGCACAGTCTTGCTCCAACCCTGATCAAACACAGCTGATCCAAATAATCAAGGTGTACAAGACTACTAGAGACTATAGGTGCGTCCCACATCGCATACTTATGCACTTTTCTACGCCATTTTGTAGTATAAATAGTGTTAGTAGTGCGTTCACACTGAACATACCTGGATTATGCACTTATTCTGCATAACTGGTAATACTTTAGTTACACTGACACTACATACATATACTATGCTGTTGAGTGTGTAAAGTGCATAAGTAAATAGTGTATAGTGTGGCATTTGGGACGCAGCGTATTAACAAAGACTATAGAATACACAAGACATGTCACTTGTATCTTTTTAAATGGGGAAAAGTGTGGTCAATATGGCAAATAAAGCCCGCCTTCTAGCACAGGAGCCAATCATGGATTGCTGTATGGTAAATAAAGCCCGCCTTCTTGTACAGAAGCCAATCATGGATTGCTATATGGTGAATAAAGGCCGCCTTCTAGCACAAAAGCCAATCATCGATTGCTATATGGTGAATAAAGCCCACCTTCTAGTACAAAAGCCAATCATGGATTGCTAAATGGTGAATAAAGCCAGCCTTCTAGTACAGTAGCCAATCATGGATTGCTATATGGTGAATAAAGCCCGCCTTCTAGTACAGGAGCCAATCATGGATTGCTATATGGTCAATAAACCCCGCCTTCTAGCACAAAAGCCAATCATGGATTGCTATATGGTGAATAAAGCGGATGCCCTTCCAGCCGCAACCCATCTCTGGGAAACATCCATACACACACATTCACTACAGACAATTTAGCCTACCCAATTCACCTGTACCACATGTCTTTGGACTGTGGGGGAAACCGGAGCACCCGGAGGAAACCCACGCAACCACGGGGAGAACATGCAAACTCCACACAGAAATGCCAGCTGACCCAACCGAGGCTCGAACCAGCGACCTTCTTGTGGTGAGGCGAACATGCTACTCACTACGCCACCGTGGCGCCTGTATTGGTTATTCCTAAAATGAAATTCAATCCTGAGCTTGGCAAGCAGTTCTGGAGGATTTGATGTTCCCCATTCAAACAGACTGCCCAAGCATACTGCCCGAGAGGCATTTCAAAGATTGAAATGGCAGAGTGAAATGTCTTGCTTTAAAGGGACTTTGCTATTACGCAGGTGTGAGTTGGAGGTGGTGGAAGCTAAACTGTGCAGTGAAACATGAGTTTGAGACCATAGGTTTAGAGCAGGAGTGGGCAAACATGGTCCTGGAGGGTCGGTGTCCTGCACAGTTTAGCTCCAAAACTAATCAAACACACCTGAACATGCTAATCAGAGTCTTCAAGATCACTAGAAATCTATAAGCAGGTGTGTTTGATTAGAGTTGAAGCTAAACTGTGCAAGACACCGGCCCTTTAGGACAGAGTTTGC
Source organism: Danio albolineatus (assembly GCA_903798035.1). Classification (NCBI taxonomy): domain Eukaryota; kingdom Metazoa; phylum Chordata; class Actinopteri; order Cypriniformes; family Danionidae; genus Danio; species Danio albolineatus. The sequence continues at coordinate 293,023 of CAIGQQ010030347.1, read as the reverse complement.
CCACCACTGGTTTCAAGGGAACACTGTGGAGGAGAGAGGAGACTGAAGGAGGAAGAGACGCACTTGATGCGCAGAATGTCCGAGTGTCCTGCTGCTCTGGTGATGATGCTCACGTCGGTCAGCGGCTTCGGCTCTTTAATCCAAACACAGAAGGAGAAAACATTTAGTCTAATGCAACAAATGACAGATTAGATCACAGTAAGTAATTCCCATTCCTAGCCAAATGTCAAATTCCATGACTAAAAAGCAGAATTCCCTTGCCCCATGAGCACTGAGCAGATCAAAAGTTTAATCGTCGTCACATGTGGGCCCGTTACATCTGTTTAGGACAGTTTAACCCAGGGGTGTCAAACTCAGTCCTGGAAATCCAGTGTCCTGCTCCAACTTGCTTCAACACCCATGTCAAGACGTTTCTAGTACATCTAGTAAGAGCTTGATTAGCTGGTTCAGGTGTGTTTGATTAGGGTTGGAGCTAAACTCTCCAGGACACCGGCCCTCCAGGACTGAGTTTGGACACCCCTGGTTTAGCCTGAAAGAAAGCTAGCCTCTTAAACTCCGCGGACCCAGTACCGGGTCCGGTGACGTCATCAACTTCCCTTTCATTTTTAAAGGTCCGTGGTTGCGCAAGACCCCTATAAGTGGTTCCGTTTGAAAGCGTAGAAGCTATATTTTATGCACATATGCATCACTTAGGTTTTTATTCTACTGTACAAAAGTTATTAACATTTAATTACACAACAAAATACTGGATACCCGAGCTGTCATTTTCCTATTTTTATATGCTTCATATATGACACATGTACAAGTCATAGCTCAAATAAAAGCTCTTGCCTGTCCATGTACGATTCTAGCGTTCCTTTACTGAATTATATTCACAAATCAAACAGTTATCGAATGAATCACCACAATTTTTAAATGGCGCAGAAAAAGAAGACGGCCTCAAAATAAGCTTTTTTTTTCTTTTTTTTCTCTAAGTTTTGGAGAAGCTGACTTTGACTTCTTTGATATAATGTTATGATACAAATGGGAAGGAGAAATGAGAAAGTAATGGAAACTCATGTTCTTATCATGTAAGAACTATGCAGAAGCAAATATGTCATATTTGATATGAATGATCAAAAAGTTATTTTCCCAATATTCAGTTGAATTACAATAACCTTTGCATACTCTATGGTAGAGACAGAATTATTTTCCCAGTGTTTGCTGCTTTCTGCTGGTTTCCAGCAGAACTGTCTGCAGTTGTCTTATTCTCTTATGGGATTATCTACACATTTTCAAAAAAGCATTTTAGAACAAAAAATAAAAAAGCGCCCAATGTTGAAGTGATTCATCAGAAAACAGAAAACATAACAAATATTATTTATTACTTTCAGCAGTTTCTTTTGTAAATTCAAATGGTTTACTGTCCAATAACACTGGAATTTGTCATTTATACCACTGCATTTGGATATGGAAGACTTTCCAAGTTTGATAGGCGGAAATTACATAAAAAAAGGTATAGCACCTCTCATCAGTTGGAATACAATAACTTTTGCATAGATTATGATAGAGGCATTTTTCGTTTTTTCTTATGATTAATGACATGAGCAGGAACCACCAAAATTAATTACAGAAACCTAGACCACACAGAACCTAAAAGGTACTCTTTTAAATTTGAGTTTATAAAGAAAAAATACAGAAATTGCCTCTTTTTTTAAGTGTTTATGATAACACAGACAACATATACAATTATTTTAATCACTTTCAACAGTGTTTTATGAACATTTAAAGGGTTTTCTTTAAAATGATACCACATTTTTGCATTTACTCCTCTGCATGTGGATTTAGGAAGCTTTTAAAATTGGGTAGAGAAAATCCAGGCGGAAATCCCAAAATAGCACCAGAGTGTAAGAGGCTAGACTGACCTGAGTCCATGCTGACCGACTTTGGTGGTTTGATGGGGTAAAACACAAACGGGAAAATGGCTCCTTGCAGCTGGTTTTGGATCTGATCGGTGAACAGAAGAGTTTGTGTTCACAGTATTTTAAGCATTGATCATGATAAATATAAGTGTGTGTGTGTTACAGTGGTTACAAGCAGACCTGGATCCTGTTGATCTGGACTCTGTATGTTTTCTGGCGGGCTGAAACGCTGTACTCCACCTTCAGCGCCGGAAGGAAGTTCCTCCTGAGCGGAGCGTCATAGGGCAGCATGATCCTCATGTCCACACCGTTAGCAGCAAACAACACCTGATGAACACAACACACACATTTTGAAGAAAAATTTGAAATTACAGCTGATAAAAAAAAATTATAGCAGGACAGGTAAGTGACATTCTAAGTGGATCTCTCTCTATTGTGTGTTGTAGTGCTGTATTTATACCATAGTAATCTGGAAGTGTTTGCTTTGCTTTGGCTTTTTCAAGGTTAATTATTGTGATCCGATTCCAACAGAGAAATACTGGGAAATCTCTGTAGACTGATGACATTTCATGCCGTTCAGCCTTATGATCTTAAAATGTGAGCAAAATCAGCTGTCTTGTCATCACTTTAGACAATACGCTAGAGAATCATTCAAACACTAGCTGTACAGTGACGTTAGTGAAGAAGCAATGGTTTTTTGCTGTTCTGACGTCAGCTGCAGATGTGAATGAACGGCGGAGGAAAGTAGTTCCTCGTACAAAAGGATTTCGGAGACTCTCCGTGTTTGATTTATCTTTTTTATACACACGATTATGCCTCAAACTGTTGTATAAACACAATATCACTCATGTCTGTATATCTTCACTGTTGGGACACTATGGCGCACTGTTACTCGTGTGATATTCTCACCTGGTAGTCATTGTCCAGGTCTATGATGGTGCTGTCCACTGGGCCGCTCTCCATGTAGTCTCTGTAGTGCTGCTCCAGAACCGCTGCCTCTTTAACACTCAGAACCTTCCAGCGGCTGCGCTTCTTCGGCTTGGTTTCCCACACAACATCAGAGCTGAACAACACACCGAAACACAGTTCATCTTCATTCATTCATTCATTCATTCATTCATTTTCTTAGTCCCTTTATTAATCCGGGGTCGCCAAAGCGGAATGAACCGCCAACTTATCCAGCATTTGTTTTACGCAGCGGATGCCCTTCCAGCCGCAACCCATTTCTGGGAAACACCCACACATTATCATTCACACACATACACTACAGACAATTTAGCTTACCCAATTCACCTGTACAACATGTCTTTGGGCTTGTGGGGGAAACCGGAGCACCCGGAGGAAACCCACGCCAACACAGGGAGAACATGCAAACTCCACACAGAAATGCCAACTGACCCAGCCGAGGCTCGAACCAGCGACCTTCTTGCTGTGAGGCGACAGCACTACCTACTGCGCCACCGTGTTGCCCACAGTTCATCTTCTAGAAGCTAAATATCTCCCACTCTTACCAACCACACACTAAAGGGCTCACACCAATCCCTTTTAAAGAGCAGGTCACATGCTACTTTAAAGTGTCCTAATATTGAGTTGGAGGTCAGAAAACATTGTAGTTTTTCTCAGATTACACATTTAATCTTAGTATAATTTTTATACTGTTTGCTTAACCTCTTACACTCTGGTGCTATTTTGGGATTTCCGCCTGGATTTCGTCTACCCAATTTTAAAAGCTTCCTAAATCCACATGCAGAGGAGTAAATGCAAAAATGTGGTATCATTTTAAAGAAAACCCTTTAAATTTTCATAAAACACTGTTGAAAGTGATAATTAATAATTGTATATGTTGTCTGTGTTATCATAAACACTTAAAAAAAGAGGCGCTTTCTGTATTTTTTCTATATAAACTCAAATTTAAAAGAGTATCTTTTAGGTTCTGTGTGGTCTAGGTTTCTGTAATTAATTTTTGGTGGTTCCTGCGCATGTCAGTAATCATAAAAAAACGAAAAATGCCTCTCTCATAATCTATGCAAAAGTTATTGTATTCCAACTGATGAGAGGTGCTATACCTTTTTTATGTAATTTCCGCCTACCAAACTTTGAAAGTCTTCCATATCCAAATGCAGTGGTATAAATGACAAACTCCAGTGTTATTGGACAGAAAACCCTTTGAATGTACATAAGAAACTGCTGAAAGTAATAAATAATATTTGTTATGTTTTCTGTTTTATGATGAACCACTTCAACATTGGGCGCTTTTTAAATTTTTGTTCTAAAATGCTTTTTAAAAAATGTGTAGATAATCCCATAAGAGAATAAGACAACTCCAGACAGTTCTGCTTGAAACCAGCAGATAGCAGCAAACACTGGGAAAATAATTCTGTCTCTACCATAGAGTATGCAAAGGTTATTGTTATTCAACTGAATATTGGGAAAATAACAGATCATTCATAACAAATATGACATATTTGCTTCTGCATAGTTCTTACATGATAAGAACATGAGTTTCCATTACTTTCTCATTTCTCCTTCCCAGTATCATAACATTATATCAAAGAAGTCAAAGTCAGCTTCTCCAAAACTTCCTCAGCTCCTAGGAAAAAAGCTTTCTTGTTTTCTTTTTCTGTGCCATAAAAATCGCGGCGATTCATTCGACAACTGTTTGATATGTGAATATAATTCAGTAAAGGAACGCTAGAATCGTACATGGACAGGCAAGAGCTTTTGTTTGAGCTATGACTTGTACATGTGTGTCATATATGAAGCATATAAAAATAGGAAAATGACAGCTCGGGTATCCAGTATTTTGTTGTGTAATTAAATGTTAATAACCTTTGTACAGTAAAATAAAAACCTAGATGATGCATATGTGCATAAAATATAGCTTCTACGCTTTCAAACGGAACCACTTATAGGGGTCTTGCGCAACCACGGACCTTCAAAAATGAAAGGGAAGTTGATGACGTCGACGGATCCGGTACCGGGTCCGCAGAGTTTAAGAGGTTAAATCAATTTAGGGCTTAACGTTTGTAAACTTCACCCTCCCATGAGCCAACTCTGCTCTGACTGGTCAATTTATTCAACTGTTTTGATAGGTCATTCCATATCTATTCCATGTTGTGCATTTCGTTGCATACTCAAGTTATGCAAATTAGTTACTTTGATCATGTTGATGTAGATCAGTAGCAGGCGAAAGATTGGAAAACATAACTCATTCAGGCAATTCAGAGCCGACTCTTTCTTTTGAAAGAAAGCAATGTTTACATTAGCTACGTTGTCATCCACGCATTTTTATGTGCATTTTAGATATGCGCATAAAAATAAAATAAATTAATAAATAGGTTGATGGAAACGCCAAGATGTGCACAAGGTTTGAAAATGCATAAACTGAGAAAGACAACCTTTTTTTTCCGATAAGATGAGCATAAACTACGATGGAAACACTTTTACCGAACAAATTCTAGTATGTGTATTAAAAAAAGTGATGTGATTGTGTTATAAAAGATCATGTGGTGATAAAAATGTGTGTGAATGGACAAACCAGCAGGTTGAAATGTTGTTTTGGTCGGTCTAAAACGCCTTAACCATTTTGGTATTAGTGTTATTATATTATTAATGACCTCCAGAATAGTCAAGAGGGTCTGTGCTCCGCGTCTCACGCCTTCAAACGCCACCACGCGTTCACTGCACGTCAGGATTGTGTTCTGAGGCGCAAGTCATTTATTAAGACTCAAGTAGCTTCTACTACAGCAAATTCAGTTTTTACTGTCGATATTAGGCGCCAGTTAATCAGGATGCAGCTTCCAAAGTTAGTCTCAAACTGGAAGAACGAATCTGCTCGAAATAACGCAAAAACAACCAACTTTCACTTTTGTGGTGTAGTATATGTATCCTAATAGTGTTTATAGCAGCGTGGGACACATATATGACTGTCAACAGCTCAACACATGTGTTTTGGTATTTCGTGACCCTTTAAATAGGAAAATGATTGAAGTTATTTTTGAGTGAGATGCTAATGGTCTAATCCGATTCCATGATCTATGCTAAGCTAAGCTAATGTGTCAAACCGGGTCATTCGTTTTCTGTCAGTCTTAGTACACGATGTAATTACAGAAGAGTCATGCTATAAATAGGAAAATGACTGAGGTCATTTTTGAGTGAAATGCTAATGGTCTAATCCGATTCCATG
>CAIGQQ010030347.1:249107-276147 GCA_903798035.1 Danio albolineatus | reverse complement strand
AGCGAACAAATGAAGGGAGGAAAGATGGAAGGACCTAACGAATGAAGGAAGAATTCAAGAAAGGACTGAACAAATGAAGGAAGGAAGGAACGAACAAACGAAGGAATGAACAAAAGGACCTAATGTAGTGAGGAACAAAAATATGAAAGAAAGAATGAGCGAACAAATGAAGGAAGGAAGGAATGAACAAACGAATGAACAAAAGGACCTAATGTAGGAACAAAAATATGAGCGAAGGAATGAGCGAACAAAGGAAGGAGGGAACAAACAAATAATTGAAGGATGGTTGGAAGGAACGAACGAAAATAGGAAGATCCCAAAATACACCACATGTTGTATGTGCAAGGATGTGTAAACGTAACATTCTGTAAACACATCAACTTTTCTACAGTGTAATACTCACTACTCACTACTTCTGAGTACTTTTAAAAGCTCTACTTTTTACTCATACTTTAAGTAATATTTACTTCAGACACTTTTACTCTACTGCACTACATTTTTGAACAAGTAATGGTACTTTTACTTGAGAATGATTTTTAGTACTCTTTCCATCATTGGTGGTTGCCTAGCAACATAAAAAGCGCAGCGCACTCCTTTTTTTCTTGTCAACAAAAAACGGCAGTGTGGTGTGCCTCGTGTTCTCAGAACGGAAAAGCGTGTTCTGTGTGATCAGCTCCTAACTGGCCAGAATACACACCTTTAGCCTGAAGGTGATTGGGTAGGGCAGCAGGTTGCGCAGCAGTACGGTGGGCCACAAATGCAGAACGATGGGCTTATCAAACTCCTCCTCGCTGCTGTGGGACGTCACTGTGTCCGCAAGAGGAACCATGTTGACCTTCAGAATCTGGGCGCTGTCACCACGCAGATGGCAGTTTTTCTCCAGACACTTCCCGGGTTTCTGGATAACCTCAGAGTAGGTGAAGCTCTCGGAGTGCTCGTACTCTTCATCGCCCTCAGGCACAGGCTGCAGACTCAGCTCAGCTCTGCACAAACATCACATTCTCTAGAAAACAAACTAACAACTGAACAAAAGCAGAGATCTGGAGGGTGCTGTAAGAGACCTGTAGGACCCCAGCGGCACACAGAACTCCTCTGTCGGTAGAGCGTCGCCCAGAAACACGGATCCTTCGTAAACACGGAACGGCACCGAAAAGTGGTTGATAATCTGGAAAAACAATAGCAGCACAAACAATCATTCTCAATTGCACAACAAAAAACAGCCTTTTATTAAATCAGGGAACATGCAGGAATCCTAAAGGGAATTTCAATACCTTTTTAAGACTTTTTAAAGACCTTCTCAGAATAGCAAAGTCAAGTAAAGGGGGTCGAGCCTTCTCATTTATGGCTCCTAAACTCTGGAATAGCCTTCCTGATCATGTCTGAGGCTCAGACACACTCTCGCAGTTTAAAACTAGATTAAAAACCTATCTTTTTAGTAAAGCATACACTCAATGCATCACATAGCGGCAGTATGATGCATGAATGTGCTCCACGCATCTCGTTAATATACTAATTATTCTCTGTTTCTCTATTTCCACCTGGGGATACTCATCCCGAGGCCCCCAGAGACTATGCAGCTCCACTGATGTGATCCAAGACCCGCGACGAGATGATCCCAAGGTTCTATAATCCTGGACCAAGCCGTATCCTGAGCAGCTGCTGTGGTGCACGGAGGAGTGGACAGCTGAGACTGATTCCTGTGACGCTCAACGGACAGACGAGTCTCGCTGATGTCCAGCCTCCGGCGGCTAAACTGCAGCTCTGCACAAGACGTTTGGCCATAGGAGAAATGGTCGTGCCCAACTGAGCCTGGTTTCTCTCCAGGTTTTTTAACTCTTTACTTTCACCGATTGCGCATTGATGGATTACTCTTCAGTGTTTGGACTCTCAGTAGTGAATATTAAACCACACTGAACTGAGCTAAACTGAACTTCAACACTAATAACTGGACTGACACTGTTTCAATTCACTATAACCTTCAATGTGAAGCTGCTTTGACACAATCTACATTGTAAAAGCGCGAGAAATAAGGGTGAATTGACTTGAATATTTTAAAACCTCATCGCCACTTCAAGTTCTAATCAGCATCAAACCTTTAACTTAATAAACAGTTGCTAATAAGCAGCTGTAGTTAAATAAATGAACGGAGCACAACCGTGCAACAGAACTCAGATCAGCTCGGAAGAAACAAACCTTGAAAGACTAAATGAAGTGGTTGTTTTCAGCGACAGGTTTCAGCCCCTGTTTAAACTCGTCTTTCTCCAACCAGGAGTGCGCAAACTTGCATTATCCCATTTTGCCGTCTGTTTTGTTTTATGGTTTTGCTACATGTGGAGAGCGTCACACCACCTTCCCACGCTTGTTGCAAATTACGTGACATCACCAGGACAGAGAAGCATGGCCAGGCGCACCAACCGAGGAAAATAAATATATTTATGCTTTTTTGGACACTTTGGACCACGCTTGAATAAAATTTAAAACCTCGTGAAAACGGGATTAATACTTTTTAAGGGCCTTAATTTTTCTCATAATTGATTGATCAACTTTTAATACTTTTTAAAACCCGACGGACACCCTGTCAATATTGCGGCAAATTTCGGCACTGGATTTCCTCTCAAAATTACAGCAGGCAATGTAGACGATAATGCCAACTAACGTCAATGTCGAACAATTCTGTCCATCCCTTTATGACCACAGTGTATCTTCTGAAAATCTGAAATTTTGAAAATGTATGCCAAATTTTTGTTGTAAGGCAGAGGTTTTTTTTTTTTACATCATTATGAGCTGTGGGCCGAAGGAAAATACACCAAGCTTTATTACCTTAAAGTTCCTAAGGGTAATTTGCTAATTTATTTTATAATATTTCAAAATAAATTACTAATCATTGACAAATGCAGTATAACTAACATTTACCTTATTGCTATAAAAACATAAGAGTGAACAGTGGAGTTCAATGCGGAGTACACTAGTCAAGCAGAATCTGCCTTTGCCTTGATTTGCTCAACAAAGTCTCTGTGTTGTCCTCTATCTATCAGGTCTGTATCTTTAAACTAAATCAGATTAATTTACAATATTTAATTGAAACATTTAACTTCAATGAGCTTTTAACAATAAACCAAACAAACTAAAGATTACATTAGATTTGAAAAGCAAATCTATAACATCTCTCGTAACAGTCCCCATCATCCTCCCTCTCTTCTCAGATGGGATGGCGGGCCAAATCAAAGGTTACCCTGCCCTAGTTTGGGCATCTCTGTTCCTAATAAATCAAATATACTCAAATATTTATATATGTGTGTGTGTGTGCACGTGTTTTTGTAACATATCAGGACACAAATCTGTATAACGACTCAGGTATGACACAGGTATTACATGAAGGTGGTGAAATATGAGGATATTGCTGATGTCCTCATTTCTCAAAAAGCTTATCAATCACACTGAATGGGTTTTGTTAAGAAAGTAAAACTGTACAGTTTCCTGTGAGGTTTGCGTTTAGGGGTAGGGTGGGCTTAGGGTAATGGAAATGGAAACCTATGGAAACCTACGTAATGGAAACCTATGTAATGTCTCCACAATTCACAAGTGTGTGTTGTAGATGATGTTCACCTGGAAGGGAGAGCGGATCTTGACATATTTGCTGCCCTCGACGGTGTAAATCTGGCAGACGAAGAAGCGAGTGACGCGTGACTCGTTGTGCATGACGCTGTACATGCCCCGGCCCGTTTTGATGAGCGGGATCACACTTGCGGTCGTGTGGCCGACTGGAGCTTAGGAAGAGGAACAGAAAACAACAACTGAAATATATTCTTACAAATTTTGCAGTATCAAAAATTGAGAGAGAGAGAGAGAGAGAGAGAGAGAGAGAGAGAGAGTTTAGTTAGTTAGATAGTTTTACGTTTTCTGCCATATCAAACTCCTTGGATATTTCATGGCATTCATTCATTCATTCATTTTCCTTTGGCTTAGTCTCTGATTTATCAGTTGTTGCCGAAGAGGAATGAACTGCCAACTATTCCATGTTTTTACGCCCTTCCAGCCGCAACCAAGTATTGGGAAACACCCATCATACTCACATTCACACACACTCATACACTCTGGCCAATAAGGTTTATTCAATTCCCATATACTGCATGTGTTTGGACTGTTGGGGAAACCGGAGCACCCGGAGGAAACCCACACCAACATGGGCAGAACATGCAAACTCCACACAGAAATGCCAACTGGCCCGGCTGGGACTCGAACCAGTGACCTTCTTGCTGTGTGGCGACAGTGCTAGCCACTGAGCCACCGTGCCACCTTATTTAAGAAAATAAAAGGTTTTATAACATAAAGGCATCAACAGCAATAAATAACACATAAATTAAGATAAAAATCGAATAGTTTATAAGTAGTGTTGTCAAAAGATTAATTGCATCCAAAATTAAAGCTTGTATTTACATGATATACACTGTATGTGTACTGTGCATATGTATTTTGTAACTATAAATAAGCATATGTATATATTTGAGAAAACGTTTTATTTATATTTATGCAAGGCCGGAGCGTCCATAGAGACGACCATAGAGGCCTAGGGCGGCAGAATAGTAAGGGCGGCATCTGCTACACACCCATCCCAACCAGTCACTTTCGTTTTCACTTTCGGGTTGAGGGCGGCGTGATCGTCCTTTGCCTAGAGCGGCATTATGAATTTTTTGTTTGTATTTTACATATTTTATATTTATATATATATATACACACACAGCGAGTACACATACATTATGTAAATACAAACTTTTATTTTGGATGTGATTAATCGCGATTAATTATTTGACAGCACTATTTACTTTATTTACTAACACATACTTTTGATACAAATTTCAACTCGTATAATAAAAGTCAATTAAAATAATTTGTATTTATTCATTACAAGTAATTATAATTGTATATTTGTTAAAATTGTAAGTAATGTTCAGTTTCTCACACAGACGAATTGTTTCGCTTCACAAAACCTCAGTGTGTCTTCTGGAGCCGTGACTATTGATTTGGACTCATTTAATCTAAAAAATGGGTAACCATTCAGCTCAAAATCTTCTTTAATCTTCTACTGAGAAAAAAACATCTCCATGGCCTAAGGGTGCATAAATAAAAATTACATTTTTATTTATTATTGATGAACTATCTCTTTAACCTGTTCTTAAAATAAAGATTGTTTTTTTACTGAATGAGCGAACAAATGGAGGAAAGAAGGAATGAACAAACGAATGAACAAAAGGACCTAACGTAGGAAGGAACAAAAATATGGAAGAAAGAATGAGCGAACAAATGAAGGGAGTAAAGATGGAAGGACCAAACGAATGAAGGAAACATTCAAAAAAGGACCGAACAAATGAAGGAAGGAAGGAAGGAACAAACGAATGAATGAACAAAAGGACCTAATATAGGAAGGAACAAAAATATGAAAGAACGAATGAGCGAACAAATGAAGGAAGGAAGGAACGAACAAACGAATAAACAAAAGGACCTAATGTAGGAAGGAACAAAAATATGGAAGAAAGAATGAGCGAACAAATGAAGGGAGGAAAGATGGAAGGACCAAACGGGTGAAGGAAGAATTCAAGAAAGGACTGAACAAATGAAGGAAGGAAGGAACGAACAAACAAATGAATGAACAAAAGGACCTAATATAGGAAGGAACAAAAATATGAAAGAAAGAATGAGTGAACAAATGAAGGAAGGAAGGAACAAATAAACTAATGAATGAACAAAAGGACCTAATGTAGGAAGGAACAAAAATAGGAGCGAACGAATGAGCAAATGAAGGAAGGAGGGAACAAACAAATAATTGAAGGAAGGTTGGAAGGAACGAATAAAAATAGGAAGATCCCTAAATACACTACATGTTGTTTGTGCAGGGATGTGTAAACGTGACATTCTGTAAACGCATCAGCTTTTCTACAGTGTAATACTCACTACTCACTACTCTTGAGTACTTCTAAAAGGTCTACTCATACTTTGAGTAATATTTACTACAGATACTTTATTACTGAAAGAGTTACGTTTTTTTACTGAAAGAGAAACTAATAAATGATTCTTTGTGATAAGATGAAGATGATAATCTTTTATATAATAAAAATTTCTTACATTTACATTCTAGAAAAGCGCTTTACACAATTTTGGGGGATCTCCTCATCCACCACCAGTGTGCAGCATCCACCTGGATGACAAGACGGCAGTTATACTGCGGCAGAACGCACACCACACACCAGCTGATTGGTGGAGAGGAGACAGAGTGATGAAGCCAGTTATGATATGGAAATTGTTAGGAGGCCATGATGGACAGAGGCCAGTGGGCAAATTTGGCCGGGATGCCAGGGTAAGCCCCTTCTGGGATTTTTAACGACGTCAGCAAGCCGGGACCACGGTTTAACGTCTCATCCGAAAGACGGCTTTGAAAATATCAAACTCTGAATACTCTCATTTCTCTTTGTTTAAAGTGTGCAAGAGTAACCGTGAGCTGCAGTCTTACTGGGCTGTATGTAGTTTTTGGCGCTGAGGCTGGTCATGGCAGAGAACTGGTCGCTGGACTCGGCGGTGAGGGTGTAGTCCATATTCAGACTCTCTCCATCCTGGAGCTCCACCACTCGATCCTTAGACTCCTTCCCGATGGGTCGAAACAGTTCGCTGTGCAGCACAGACACCGCCAAACCCAGGCGATTCTTCACCACGAACGGCGTCTGGTCAGTCTGAAAGCACTCTGCCGTCTGTTTAGCGGCCTCTGCAAAAGCCTGCAAAGCAAAAAATACATGAAAGTCATCTTCATTCATTCCCAAACGGAAAGACATCCATTGTGGCGTCCAACATAAGGGCATTGCAACCGTATATGTCTGGCAGTTAATCTTAAAAACCACCATTGTAAATTGCCACGACATCCGTCTTTATTGATCCGAGTCTCCTACCGTTCCCAGATTACTGAGCATGTGCAGGCCACACTTGGACAGGGTGACGTTAAGCTGGTCTTTACTGGTTAAGCTGATGACCGTTTTATAATCAGGAACAGCTCCGTCCACCTCATCAGACACCCCAGAATTGACCACCGGCTTCTTCTTCATCTGTTGAGATAATGTGATTTATTATATGAATACATATACACATGGTGTTTTAGTGATTCTTTATTTTGATACCGAAACTCTTTGACTGATAAAGATGTCCAACGGTTAATGCAAATTTCTAATTAGCGATTCACATGGCGGCCACTCAATGCATTTAGGCATGGTCAAGACGATCTGCTGCAGTTTAAACTGAGCATCAGAATGGGGGGAAAAAAGGATTTAAGTGACTTTGAACGTTGCATGGTTGTTGGTGCCAGACGGGCTGGTCTGAGTATTTCAGAAACTGCTGATCTGCTGGGATTTTTACGCACAACCATCTCCAGGGTTTACAGAGAATGGTCTGAACAAGAGGAGATATCCAGCGGGTGGCAGTTCTGTGGGCGCAGATGCCTTGTTGATGCCAGAGGTCAGAGGAGAATGGCCAGACTGGTTCCAGCTGATAGAAAGGCAACAGTAACTCAAATAAGCACTCGTTACGACCGAGGTCTGCAGAAGAGCATCTCTGAACGCACAACACGGCCAACCTTGAGGCAGATGGGCTACAGCAGCAGAAGACCACACCGGGTGCCGCTCCTGTCAGCTAAGAACAGGAAACTGAGTCTACAATTCACACAGGCTCACCAACACTGGACAGTAGAAGACTGGAGAACCGTCGCCTGGTCTGATGAGTCTCCGTTTCTGCTGCCACATTCAGATGCTCGGGTCAGAATTTGGCGTCAACAACATGAAAGCATGGGGCCCATTCTGCCTTGTATCAGCGGTTCAGGCTGGTGGTGGTGGTGTAATGGTGTGGGGGATATTTTCTTGGCACACTTTGGGTTCATTAGTACCAATTGAGCATCTAGTCAACACCACAGCCTACCTGAGTATTATTACTGACCATGTCCATCCATTTATGACCACAGTGTAAACATCTTCTGATGGCTACTTCCAGCAGGATAACACACCATAAAGCGTGAATCATCTCAGACTGGTTTCTTGAACATGACAATGAGTTCACCGTACTCAAATGGCCTCCACAGTCACCAGACCTCAATCCAATAGAGCACCTTTGGGATGTGGAGGAACGGGAGATTCGCCTCATGGATGTGCAGCCGACAAATCTGCAGCAACTGCGTGATGCTATCATGTCAATATGGAGCAAAATCTCTGAGGAATATTTCCAGTACCTTGTTGAATCTCTGCCACGAAGCATTAAGGCAGTTCTGAAGGCAAAAGAGGGTCCAACCCGGTACTGGTAAGGTGTACCTAATAAAGTGGCCGGTGAGTGTATCTATCTACTTACTTGAAAAGAGAATCTCATTTGAATTTAAAGGGACAGTCACCAACACACAATTAGGATCAAAACGTAAAAGGGTCAGTTTCAGAGTTATAAAATGTTATTTGTGAGGTATTTTGAGCTGAAACGTCCCTCTAGACACATCAGACACTTATTTTACATCTTGTAAAAAGTGCATGATAGAACCCCTTTAATCCACTTTAATAAATCAGGCACAACCAATGCTGCAAAATCATGTTAAGTGAGTTTACTGATTTCCACATGAATTTGGGAATGAATGCAGGGATATGACATGATCATTCTTATCCTCTCGGTTATCGTTATAGGACTAAATTGAAATTTAATTTTGATTATTTGCTCAGCCCTACAAGAAAGTCGTGACAGTACGAGATGAATGAAAGCTGACCTTCAGTGCGAGAGTCCAGGGTCTAAAACCGTCTTTATCCTCATCGTCCAGCGGCTCCAACAGCGGCTCCCATAGTCCCATCATCTCATTATAGTAGTTCACCTACAGCAAACATACAGCCGATTATTAGACAATAAATCAAATGTACAGACATTTGAGGGATGTAAACAATAACAATGGTCCTAACGTATTTCCTGTTTTACATTTTGAATTAAAACAGCATCGGACAATGTCAGATTTGTCCAACATCATGCAGCTGTGCTCTGACCTCCAAGTTGAGGTGGCAGTGCAGGTTGATGAGGGTGCTCCAGTTCTTGACGTCCCCCTGGAAGGAGGCTTTGGCCAGCAGCATGGGGACGGTGCGGTGTCCCACTCCGGCCTCCAGCGTCAGGCAGATGGAGGCGATGCTCATCTTCAGAGACTCTCCTTGAGGAACGAGGCGTGTGGTGGATGCGCTGACCTCCTCGCCCTCCTCCTCCAGGAACCAGAGCTTCAGGTCTCGAAGGCTGCGGCGCTCCCATAGGTCCTGTGGGACGGGGCTCTCCAGCTCCTCTGGCGTCTCAGCGGCGGGACTCAGAGCCGTCTGGATGGTGATGACCGTGTTTATGATGATTGGAGACACCTTTGGGGAACAAGACGAAGGTTTGTGGTAATTCATTTTAAAGAAGAACTCAGCCAAAACACACTGATGAATGTTAAAGGGCACCTATTTTACCCCTTTTTTTAAGATTTATGATAAGTCTTTTGTGTCTCCAAAACGTGTCTGTAAAGTAACACCCATCAGCTTATTTGTTATACCTTTTAGAATAATGTGATTTTCTGCTTTGAACACTATGTAGCTGTTTATGTGCCCTGTGCCTTAAAAGCTGGTCCTCCCTGCCCCCCGTTCCCACGTGCCTGTCAGAGTGTGCCTCAGTCTCCGCCTCGAATGCGTCAGATAAACAGACAGACACGATGGAAGCAGATCTCACGTAACGTTTGCGAGAGATACCACAGTAAGATCTTTCCCAATGATTATTTGATGTATTTGTTGTGGAGTTAATTCGAGCCTTTCTGCAATCACTCACATACAATGCCGTTACAAAGTTCACACACACACACACACACACACAAATACTGCGTGCGTTTAACTTTGCATTGTTTTTGCACACAAATATGTGCAAATCCACAGCCATATCACCCTGCAGCCTAAGACTGGTTACTCACTGAAGCTAAGCAGGGCTGAGACTGGTCAGTACCTGGATGGGAGACCACATGAGAAAACTAGGTTGCTGTCCTAATGCCCCAGTAAAAGTGAAGAGTACACTATACTGTCTGTGGGCGCCGTCTTTCGGATGAGACGTTAAAACCGAGTTAACCTCGGTGTCCTGGCCAAATTCCCTCTCGTCCCTTAACCATCATGGCCTCCCAATGATCCCACATCCACTGAATTGCACTGAAATCCACTGATATCCGAATGCATGCGTTTTGTTCGTCTCACTCAATCATTGGGTCTCACTATATGGCAGGTCTGCCTTGCCTTTGGAAAGCACATGCTCTACAGATTAATTAAGCAGCAAGGTCTTCTCATAGGATAAAAATCTCTGCTATGAATAGTAATGAGAAAGCGACGCGTCATCACTCCACCAGCAGATTCGCGCTGCGTCAGCGATTTTGATCCGCCAAAAAACTATTTTAAACACAGAACATGAAATCAGCTGACAAAAGCTCAAAATAATCCAGTTTTTCCCCGCAAATAAAGCTGACAGGTGCTAACGCTGTCTTACTGATGTTCAGCACACACACATCTGTTGAAATATTTTGTCTATCTTCACGGCCAATCACAGTCATTACGTTGAGAACTGGTGAATACTGTGGCAATACTGCTTATGAACGCACTCAGCGGCGCTTAAACGTTAGTGGGAAATGGACGTTTTTAAAACTCCAGTATTGGGACAACACTATTACCGACAACACAGGGGTGTGCTACAGGGGACTGCAGTGTTTTATCTCTCTCCGGGTTACGTAGGCTGAAGCAGGGAAGCCCCGACAGTGTTTACCTGCTGCCATGAACTGAAGTCTAGGAGGACACTTAAGCATGTTACTCCTAAAGTGACGTTGTTTGATGCCTAATATGCTTTTAATTGTTTAAATTAAACTGAACAGAATGATATTAAAGTGATGTTTACACCACATCTGCATTTTGAAAACGCAGCAGCAGCTGGAGGTTTGTAGTCCACAGCATGTTGTTGCAATGTTTACAGTACTGATCCTATACTTCCAGATTTCTTCCCACCGCAGCCTCGCTTTCGTGTTTTAAAATGGCGCCCGCGTGAAATAAGCGTATATACTGTATAACTGCACTGTATAACTAATAACTCTTCCGAATTTGTTGTAATGCAGTAACGTGCACCTTTTTTAAAGCTGCTTTGAAACAATAATTCTACTGAGAAGCGCTTTACAAATAAACCCGAATGTTCAGGTGTGTTAGTGTTGAGTTCACCTTGAGCGTGAGTGCGCTGATGGACAGCTCGATGCACTGCGGCTCAGTGTTTGACTGTCGGCTCTGGAAGAAAACCTCACAGGGCTGCAGGACCGTCGTCACGTTGTTCTCCCGCTTCTCCCGCAGGAACGGACAGGCCACCACCTTCAGGTCTGAAACGGCCGCCGTCATGCACTGACCGCTGGGTTCGCTCTTCATCACGAGCTCACACTGAGTGGTCATGACCAGAGCCGGAGCTTCAGCGCGTGTCAGATCTGCCACAAACACAATCTCTGGGTTCTTCACCACCACGTTCATCTCGGTTTTAGCAACCACTGGTGGAGCAGGAGCCGCTAGCGGAGGAAAAAACACAAATCACACAGTTATTGATGAGATTAGAGAGATTATATTGATATAAACATTATTAACATTACTATAAACTCAATAACAACACTATTATGATAGTGTACTGTTATACTATTATATTATAATTTAGTATTGATTTGACTTATAATTCAGAATTAATTTGATTTGATAAGTTTTATTAATGGATTCTAACTCATTTTGATCAATGTATTCATCATATTAATGACTATTATATTAATAATTATTATAATAGAATACTATAATATTATTTTTCATAATTGATTGTAATTTTCCCTTAATTTCATTTTTCAGGGGTCGCCACAGCGGAATGAACCGCCAACTTATCCAGCACATGTTTTACGCAGCAGATGCCCTTCCAGCTGCAACTCATCACAAGGAAACATCCATACACACTCATTTGCACACATACACTAGGGACAATTTAGCTAACCCAGTTCACCTATAGCGCATGTGTTTGCACCCGGAGAAAACCCACGTCAATACCGGGAGAACATGCAAACTCCACACAGAAATGCCAACTGACCCAGCCGAGACTCGAACCTGTGAACTTCTTTCTGTGAGGCGACACCGTTACCCACTGTGCCAAACTTTTCCTTAATTTTGATTAGTTAATAAATTTAAATCAATTACGTTAACATAATAATAATAATAATAATAATAGAATACTTTTACATTATCAATTATAACTGATTGTACAACTTAATTTTTGTTAGATAATTAATTTAAAATCATTTTATTAATTACATAATAATAATCAATAATAATAATAATAATAATTTGTATAAGTATAATTATAAAATGTCTCTTTTTTTAAATTATGAGTTTATATTTTAATTATGAATATAATATATATATAATATTCATAAACAATAAATTGTAACAGGTATTACGATATTATAATAATTACAATTATATTACATACTATATTACAAATATAGATATATAATTCTATATTATTACTATATATTATTGCAATAGTTTTTCATTTAAAAAAATTGTATTACGATATTGTACAATGTTGTTGTTTTAATAATAATAATAACAATAATAATAATATTATTATTATCATTATTGTCATGAAATTCTTATTTAATTAAATTTTTATTACTAAAACTACTCATTATTTGTAATAAAAATGATAATATTAATAATAATTATTATAATAATAATAAAAAACAATGGGCAATAATTTTTTATTAAAAAAATTAGGAATACGATATTGTACTCTGTTATTTTAATAATAATAATAATAATAACAATAATAACAATAATAATATTAATATTATTATTATCATTTTTGTCATGAAATTCTTATTTAATTTAGTTTTTATTACTAAAACTACTAATTATTTGTAATAAAAAATAAATAAATAAATAATAATAATAATAATAATAATAATAATAATAATAATAATAATAAAAACAATGGCCGGTGTGGTGCTGGACAAGTTGGTGATTCATTCTACTGTGGCGACTCCTGATGAATAAAGGGACTAAGCCGAAAAGAAAATGAATGAATGAATAAAAACAATTTAATTTAATGTACTGTTATCAACATCATCTTCATCTTAGTAATTTATTACTACTAACAATATTAATATGAACTATTTAGCCTTCATTAATATTAACTTCATGTAATATACAGTCACGGTAACATCCATGTGTGGAGTTTGCATGTTCTCCCCGTGTTGGTGTGGGTTTCCTCCGGGTGCTCCGGTTTCCCCCACAGTCCAAACACATGTGCTATAGGGGAATTGGGTAAGCTAAATTGTCTGTATGTGTGTATGTGTGGGTATTTCCCACTGAGGGTATTTCCCAGTGATGGGTTGCAGCTAATTTAACTAATTACTCTTGGTCAATTATTATATTAAGGTTTATATGAAGTAGCTATTAAATTTTAGTTTACTTCAGAATGAAAATGGAAAAGGTTTCCTCGACAACTAGATAAAATATTTATATTAAGCTTCTTTTTTAATAACATTTGATTTAATTTCAAGTAATGCAAATGATAAGTGTTTTACTCAAAGTTTCAGTTATTATTAGATAACATCCAAGCAATTCTAACCCTTTTAAAGTGTATAACAGACCTGTTTCCTTGAAGGTCACAGAGAAGTCACTAACCTGGGTCTTTGGAGGTGCTGGCGGGTTGTTTGTTAGTCTTTGGAGGACCGGAGAAGCCGTCAGACAGAGCTTTGAGAAACACATCAGCTACAGTGAGCAGGAACTCCATACTGGCACACAGATAGAGGTCCTGAACGAGGGTGTCCAAACGAGTCCCGTCCCGACTCTGACGGTAACTCACGTCCACCATCACACTGTCCTCCCGGCCCTGACGCATCGCCATCATCCTGAAACAGCACAACATTACTGTCAACATCACTTTACTGTTCAGCCAAGGGGGGAAACTGATCTTTGTCTCAGATCTTTGCATAGAACAACGAAACACACATAACAACACAATCACAAGACGTACAGTTGAAAACTGAAATAAAAATAAACAAGATTTTGAGACTACACACACGCACAACACAACACAATACAGACACAAACACACACAAAGAAAGCAATTTGTTTCTATTAAGAAGGGTCGGTAGGGTGCTCCCCAAGGCTCGGTTCTAGGCCCTCTCCAATTTAATAATGTATAAAGAAGGAGGCGGAGAACCGACGCATTTTTAAAACAATATTTAATGATATCAATAAAACAAACGGACGGCAGCTCCTCACGGAGACTGCCGTCAAACTGAAAGCAGAAGTAAAACAATATGTCCGGGCCCGGTCCTCTCTCCTCCTCCTCTGCCCTCATTCCTCCTTTTATAATCCAGAGCTCCTTCCGTGGGACTCGAGGCACCTGTGCGCCACAGGTGTTTATTACCTGTGGCTGGCCTCGCCCGTTCCCACGGCTCTCGGCCACGCCCCCCTCGCCACATATAATAATAAATATTATGAATTAATATGTGTTATTATTTTTATAAGCATTATTATGAATTTAAATATTATTATGGGCGCAACGGTGGCGTAGTGAGTAGCACGTTCGCCTCACAGCAAGAATGTCGCTGGTTTGAGCCTCGGCTAGGTCAGTTGGCATTTCTGTGGGGAGTTTGCATGTTCTCCCCGTGGTTGCGTGGGTTTCCTCCGGGTGCTCCGGTTTCCCCCACAGTCCAAAGACATGTGGTACAGGTGAATTGGGTAAGCTAAATTGTCCATAGTGTATGAGTGTGAATGAGTGTGCATGGATGTTTCCCTAGAGATGGGTTGCAGCTGGAAGGGCATCCGCTGCGTAAAACAAATGCTGGATCAGTTGGCAGTTCATTCCGCTGTGGTGAGCCCGGATTAATAAAGGGACTAGGCTGAAAAGAAAATAAATGAATGAATGAATATTATTATTAATGATATAATTTTTTGTTTTGTGTCGCAGTGAGTAGCATGTTCGCCTCACAGCAAGAAGGTCGCTGGTTCGAGCCTCGGCTGGGCCAGTTGGCATTTCTGTGTGTAGTTTGCATGTTCTCCCTGTGTTCCCGTGGGTTTCCTCCGGGTGCTCCGGTTTCCCCCACAGTCCAAAATCTTGTGGTATAGGTGAACTGGCTAAGCTAAATTGTCCGTAGTGTATGTGTGAATGAGTGTTTATGGGTGTTTGCCAGTGATGGGTTGCGGCTGGAAGGGCATCTGCTGCAAAAAAAACATATGCTGGATAAGTTGGCGGTTCATTCCGCTGTGGCGACCCCAGATTAATAAAGGGACTAAGCTGAAGAGAAGAAAATGAATGAATGAATGAATCTTTTGTGAGGTTTACCTGGATGTGATCATCTTCACTCCCTGTCTCTTGTCATCCAGCAGGCAGTTGGTGAGTTTGAGCGAGGCCTTCATGGAGCTGTCGGAGAACATGTGCACGCTGGTGGAGATGGTGCCCAGTGTGAACTCAGCCAACTTCAAACTCCCGTTGCGCGATTCAGACAGCTGCAACTACACACGAACGCATCCCAGAACAACAAACATTAGCTTCACATCTAAACACCTACAGGTGAAGTCCAAGCGGCAACCTCCCGCTCTCCTTCGGGAAGCCAATACGGAAGTAACTAAAACTGCAATTCATCGAAATTCCGCTAGTCCTGCTCCATAATACAGCAAATCTCCAATGAGCCCACTGGTAAAATGGCCAACTTTACAGCAGAAAAAAAGGTGTTTACAGCCTGGTAAAAAGAACGATTTTGGTTCATATCGCTTATATTACCCTTCATGACAACTGTGAGGGGGGTGAATCTTTTTATAACTCATCCGTTTCCTTTATATTAAGCTAAATTAAGTTTGCATAATTAAGGGCGTGGCCACTTGAGTGACAGCTAGTCCCGCTGGTCGCCGTCACCTCAGCTGATTCCGCCTGATTAGCCGCTGATCTCGGCATATTCATCGTATTTTTGTGTTGTTTTATGTGGCTTTACACAGTCAGTCGCCTTTTAGAATTATTTCCTGCAATTATCAGATGATATGGCATGCTGTGTGCACTTAATTGTGCTCACAAACCATTCACGTGGTCTCCGTTTCCCAGGTGAGTGAAATTATATACTTATACCATCTCTATAAATGTAATTGCTTTATTTAGGATAATTTATGATTTATAATGTTCTTCAGAACTCTAATGCACTCCAGAATCTGACAGATTGATCAGCTGTAGGCTATAAAATCGTCATCTGAAGCGTTGTCATACAGTGTTCGGCCTGGATTTCCTAAATAGCCCTGCATTTACTAACACAGACTATATCTGAAGTATCTGGATGTAATTCGCACTTTCTTCCTGTTGAAAACGTCATAAGAACGATGTTAAGGGACTTATTGTATTACAGCAGTGTTTTCAACAGTCTAAACACTTTATTGATATAGTGTACAACCAAGCACATGTGGTCAGAACACAAACGAGTCGCAGGTAATGAAATATTATGTGTTTCTCCCATTAGAAAGCCCTTAGCTAAATGCCAGCATGCTTCCTGTAGCTCTGCCCACGCTCCGCCTCTTTGCCCTTGTTTGGTATGCCTCGGTTGGTGCGATGACGCGCGAACAAAATGGCGACGGTTGGCCACGCCTACTAGTAGCTTCATTTGGGTTCTTTAGAAACCTATGGGTGACATCACGGATACTACGTCCATATTTTTTACAGTCTATGGTGAATCATTCTCCCTCCTGTGAATCTTTCCAATGCCGTTCTGTGGGTCTATTGGAGACATTTATAAATATTGCAAGCTTATCTAATAAACGTTGGAGAAATCCTCGTTACGTAAACGCACTAAATCGCACTTCAGCAGCGTTTATTTGAGATCACACAAGAAAATCTGTGCTTAATCAACATATATTTGAGGGCGTGTAAGAAGTTTTGTGCATGAACAGAGGAAATCGGCGCGCAAGCAAAGAGACTGGCATGCTCATATTACATGATTTCGACTTGTAATACAGCGCTCACGACATTTATCACTTAAATACCGCCATGGGTTATTTAGAAGAAATGTGCCCCGTGTCTGCCGTCACAGCTGGAAAAACTCCTAGAGGAAACACTGAGCTGTCAGTCAGCGCTGCCTCTTTTTTTTCGGCGTCATTGCCGTGTGCAGTGTAAATGCAGACAATCGGATACAAGTGACTTTTAAGACATGATGTAAGCAAAAAATAAATAAATAAATAAAAATAAAGCTGCAAGCAGCGATGAAAGGGACCTCACACCATCGGCTCACCGCCGCCCGGTGGCCCCGCCATGACAGTGAACAGCGGACGATATAAATTTAAGCCGATACATACAAAAAACCTGACAAAAACATCAGGTGGCGCTATGACTGTGACTCAATATCGGCACATAGATGTCTTCAGGAGAGGAATTTCATTGAACCTGTGAATTTTCAGGCAGGTCGGACATCGTGTGGCTGAGTTATAAGCCAAACTTCCTTCTGTCAGCAGGTGGCGCTATGACTGTGACTCAATTTTGGCATGTTTATGCCTTCAGGGGAGGAATCTCATCGAACCTGTGACGTTTCAAGCAGATCAGAGATTGTGCAGCTGAGTTATAAGCCAAACTTCCTTTTGTCAGCAGGTGGCGCTATACTGTGACTCAATAGAGGCATGTAGATGCCTTTAGGAGAGGAATTTTATCAACCCTGTGATGTTTCAGGCTGATCGGACATTGTGTGGCTGAGTTATAAGAAGGGCCACACGGAATCTGCGCGCGCAGAATTCCGCAGATTTTTAGCCCATCATTGATTCTGTTTATTTACTGGTGTAAATGTGTGTAAATTAATATTTATTCAGTTTTCAAATTAATTTCAGTAAAAATATTGATTAATATTAAAATATTCATATGTTTTATTTACAACACAGTTTGTAAAGTAATATTTTCTGTCTTTTAGTAGAGATTTTTTTCGAGAGACTTGCTTTGTTTACCAAATAAAGTGGACCTAATGGCCCGTTTCCACTGAGTGGTACGGTACGGTACGGTTCGGTACGCTTTTAAGGCCGTTTCCACTGTTCCACAAAGCGTACCGAACCGAACCGTACCGTACCCCTTTTTGGTCACCCTTTCGAAAGGGTACCAAACCCAGAAAGCGAGACGTAAGGCGGAGCTACACGCGCAGCTGAACGCCATTGGCTTACAGAGTGACGTCATTTGCTCACGCAACAAGCAGAATGAAAACAAAAGACCCGCCATGTTTATTACACAGCCGAGAGACAATGCTCTGAAATAATATCAGCATATAATAACGAGCCATGCTCGACCCGAGCTTAAACAAACATTGTCGTCGTCTTGAACGGCCACAGAGCTGAGAGAAGAGCAGATTGTTATGGGTTACGATCCCATCAGCGCGAGCGCGAGTGCTTTCGCTTTGTCGCTTGCGATCGCGTGCGCGTCAATATTTAAAATAACAAAGATCTTAACCTGGATTATTATCAACTGGGAATGACGGAGTTACTCTCTAACGAGAGAATAATGACGGAGAGGCTGCATGTACTGGTGAAGATTAAAGACACAGATGAGAGGTTTGCACAGACGGGGCTCTATTTCGTATTGTTTTTGAACCTAAATAAGGCATACATGTCTATTGTGTGTAGTTTTTCTGTAATTTGGTAACATCGGAGACTGTGTGGGGCTGTGTGTGTTCATATATGCTGCATTTATTTATTTATTTGATATAATCGCGGACCGTAGGCTATTTCGCATCAATGATCTGCAGTTATAATTGTATCATGTTCAGTCAGTAATGACATTTTTACACCAATGTTTTTGTGTATAATAAAGCATCTGTTTTGTGAGAAGTGCTTCTCGTATGATTTTTGAACGACCCATAAAGCTTTACTGTAGACATTTCCTCGAGGGAAAATGACATCGACAAACTTTCTGTCGTACACCACGCCCACCAAAGGAGTACCCTTTTGCAGTGGAAACGCAAGCCTGATAAAGGTGACCCGTACCGACCCGTACCGTACCGTACTGTACCACTCAGTGGAAACGGGCCATAATTGGATTTGCATTGTAAACATTAAAGGAAAGTTAAAAATGTATTACTTTTTATTTTATATATAATTTTTTTTTGTTATGATACTCCTAAAATAATTCTGCATAAATTCGCAGATTTTTAACAAAATACTAAGCAGAAATAGCAAAAAATGTCCGCAGATTCCGTCTGGCCCTAGTTATAAGTACATCCTCCTCCTTGGCGAAGCGTTGATGTTTGTCAGTCCGCCACAGACACGCCCTAGAGTGAAAACTCTAGATCTTCACAATATATCATCGCTAGAGCTTTCAGATAACACCACACTAATTTGGAGCTGATACGCTAAAATTTGCGGGAGGAGTTTGTTTTGCTGTAAAACACTTCACTTCCTGTTGCCAGCAGGTGGCGCTATAACTGTATCTGGATATTGCCGTGTAAACGTGTTCAGGTCAGGACTGTTATCATACCAGTGAGTGTTGAGGCTGATCGAACAATGTATGCCTGAGTTATAACAACTTCCTGTTTTTTGGCGAATCATCAAAGTTTGAGAGGCCGCCACGGCCACGCCCATCGATGAAAACTCTAGATCTTTGCAATTTAACATCGCCAAGGCCTTTAGATGATAAAACCCAATTTTGGTGTTGATGCGATTAAATCCCTAGGAGGAGTTTGTTAAAATACAACGCCTGGAAATGGCAAAAACGCCGCTTTTTCGAATACAGTCACAAAATCGGAACTGATCATCAAGATCTGCAGTGTAAACGCAGCCTAAACGTCCCTTTAAGCGTAATACTAGTACAGGGTTTCTGCAGGTTTCACCGAGTTAAATTCTCTAAGACATTTTTAAGATCATTATGAATGAAATTTTAGACTCATAAAGGTCTAAAGGCTAAGAAATTATAATAAATGGCCCTGATGGAACAGATTTTTCAAAAATAAAAAAAAAAATCTGAATTTAATACATTTAATAATACATGAATAATAAAAAACAAATGCAAAAATGTTTTAGATTTTATTTCTTAGCAAAATATTTAAATTATTGTGTTAAAACAAGTAAGATCTACTTATAATAGAGCTGCACGATTAATCGAAAAAAAGAACGCAATCTCGATTCGACCCCCCCACTTGAATGCGCATGCCCAGAGTGCACGAATGGTCACGTGATAAACGTTTTTGGTGGAGTAGTGTGGACGGAGATATGTTCAGAAATGCTGAGTGAAACGCTAGTGTGGACGCGGATCGTTTTCATGCTAAAACGCTGTTTTAAAACTAAAACGCACTAGTGTAAACGGGGCCTTATACTGAAATTGAAGCATAAAAAAATATCCAGGAGGGTAATAATTCTGATTCAACTGTGTGTTACTGCTGACTTGAGTGCTTTTCGTCACCTCGTTGTTTGGGCTGTAAAGGACCAGCGTCATGGAGTCAAACTTGAAGTCCAGTTTTAAGGTGTTCTTCAGTTTGCCTGATTTCTGGCCCTCCACCACTGCTGCGGTCACAACTGTGTTCCCTACGACAAAATACAGATGTACTGCTTGAGAAAATGATCACAATACTTCAATTATCACTGCCAAACAAAACGTTGGACCTAATTAAACAGACGACTCACACCAAAAAATGCTGATAGATCACTCAATCTCAGGTCATCCATTTTTGTTTGTAGAGCACTAAAGATTAAAGAGTTGTAGCTAAAATCGTAGCTCTTGTTGATTATAAATAAATAAAATAATATGACAAAGGGCGATACGGTGGCACAGTGGTTAACACCGTCGCCTCACAGCAAGACGGTCACTGGTTCAAGCCTCGGCTGGACTAGTCGGCGATTCTGTGGGGAGTTTGCATGTTCTCCCAGTGTTGACGTGGGATTAAATTGGCCGTAGTGTGTCCGTGTTGTGTAAATGAGTGTGTATGGGTGTTTCCCAGTACTGGGTTGCAGCTGGAAGGGCATTTATTTGATACCTCCAGAACCCTGGGAACCTTTGGTCGAAAGCGTATCTCCTTTATCAGAGGTGGACGGAGCTGGAGGAGCATCAGACGTCTCGGACAGGTTCTCACTCAGGGTCTTCAGCACTATTGTCAGATCCTCCTGGCTCAAGATCAGCTGTAATAAACATACATTCATATTAGCTGTAATAAGATCACGTTAAAAAAAGAAGAGCACAAACACAAGCACTTACGCTCATGGGCTTGAGGTGGGCGTTGATCTGGATGTCAGGTATGCTGTGATACCAGGAGGCGGAGAGATTGCGTTTGATTGACAGGTCCATGTTGACTGGCTTGAGCAGCTGAATCTCGCTGTTGAATTTGTCATCACTGAACGTGGTCCTGAGAAAACACAAATATATTACACCGCGTTCCAAATTATTATGCAAATTGAATGTAAGTGTTATAAACACTAAGTGTTTTTGTTCATTCATTCATTTTCTTTTCGGCTTAGTCCCTTCTTAGTCCAACCCATCTCTGGGAAACACATCCATACATTCTCATTCACACTCATACACTACGGACAATTTAGCTTACCCAATTCACCTGTACCGCATGTCTTTGGACTGTGGGGGAAACCGGAGCACCCGGAGGAAACCCACGCAACCACGGGGAGAACATGCAAACTCCACACAGAAATGCCAACTGGCCCAGCCGGGGATCGAACCAGCGACCTTCTTGCTGTGAGGCGAACGTGCTAACCACTAGGCCACCGTGGCGCCCTAAGTGTTTTTGTTTTTCAATTAAACTCATGGGTGGTATTGTGTCTTAGGGCTCTTTGGATCACTCAAATGAGTCTCAGACACCTGTGATAACGAGTTTGCTAGATAAGCCTAATTAAAGGAAAAGTACTTAAAAAGGACGTTCCACATTAAGCAGGCCACATGTTTCAAGCAATATGGGAAAGAAAAAGGATCTTTCTGCTGCCGAAATGCGTCAAACAGTGCAAAGCCTTGGACAAGGTATGAAAACATTGGATATTTCACGAAAAGTCGCATGATTGTCGTACTGTGAAGAAATTTGTGGCTGATTCTGAGCACAGACGGGTTCGTGCAGACAAAAGCAGAATGAGGAAGGTTTCTGCCAGACAAACGTATCAGATTAAGAGAGCAGCTGCTAAAATGCCATTACAAAGCAGCAAGCAGGTATTTGAAGCTGCCGGTGCCTCTGGGCTCCCACGAACCTCAAGGTGTAGGATCCTCCAGAGGCTTGCGGTTGTGCGTAAACCTACTATTCCAATGCTCACAAGCAGAAAAGGTTGCAGTGGGCCCAGAAATACATGAAGACTCATTTTCAAACAGTCTTGTTTACTGATGAGTGTCGTGCAACCCTGGATGGTCCAGATGGATGGAGTAGTTGGTGGATGGCCACCATGTCCATGAGTCATGTTTTGGGCTGGAATCATGGGGAGCTGGTAGGCCCCTTTAGGGTCCCTAAAGGAGTGAAAATGACCTCTGCAAAGTATGTAGAGTTTCTGACTGACCACTTTCTTCCATGGTACAAAAAGAAGAACCGTGCCTTCCGTAGCAAAATCATCTTCATGCATGACAATGCACCATCTCATGCTGCAAAGAATACCTCTGTGTCATTGGCTGCTATGGGCATAAAAGATGAGAAACTCGTGGAGTGGCCACCATCCTCCCCTGACCTCAACTCTATTGAAAACTTTCGGAGCATCCTCAAGCA
The DNA here is from genome assembly GCA_903798035.1 of Danio albolineatus. Lineage (NCBI taxonomy): Eukaryota > Metazoa > Chordata > Actinopteri > Cypriniformes > Danionidae > Danio > Danio albolineatus. Next base: position 253,394 of record CAIGQQ010030347.1, on the reverse strand, counting down.
AAAGATCTATGAGGGTGGGAGGCAGTTTACATCAAAACAGCAGCTCTGGGAGACTATTCTGACATCCTGCAAACAGATTCGAGCGAAAACTCTCCAAAAATTCACTGAAAAAGTTCAATGGATGCAAGAATTGTGGAGGTGATATCAAAGAAGGGATCCTACAGTATGTTAAGATGTAACTTGCCTTGTTAGGATGTTTTCCATTGAAATAGCTTCTGACTTCAGTAAATATGACCACCTAATGCTGCAAATTCAGCAAATGCCTGTTTCCAGTTCTTTACAACCTATAAAATGTTTTAAGTCTGTTGTGCATAATAATTTGGAACAGTGCATTTACAGTTTTTTATTTTTAAAATAAATGCTGGTATCATTAAGAGTTTTGTTCAATAAAATATTAATTATACCCTAATGGTTGATTACTTGAAAATTTTTCTGACTGTCATTTGCATTGACTAATTATGAAAACCAGAGAAAGATATCATTCATTCATTCATTCATTTTCTTTTCGGCTTAGCCTTTATTAATCCGGGGTCGCCACAGCGGATTGAACCGCCAACTTATCCAGCATTTGTTTTACGCAGCGGATGCCCTTCCAGCCACAACCCATCTCTGGGAAACACATTCATACATTCTCATTCACACACATACACTATGGACAATTTAGCTTACCCAATTCACCTGTACCGCATATCTTTGGACTGTGGGGGAAACCGGAGCACCCGGAAGAAAGATATCATTTGCATAATAATTTGGAACGCGGTGTAGAAACGTCGCTAATCGAATTGTGGGAATGTCACTTCAGGGCCGTTACGCCACATTCATTCAACTCAAAGAGCCCTTATTATGCTTTTCAGAAACTTTTTATTAGGGGTGGGAAACTTTTGGGATCTCATGATCAAATTAATTATTTAATAACTCAAAAGTGTTTTATTTTTATTAGTTTTACATTTTTCAATAATTACCAAACAACACAACAATAATAAAAAATACAAGAAATAAGCATGATAATACAAAGAAAAAAATGGTAATAATAATTAAAACAAAAAATATAGATAATTTTTAAAAATAATAAAAATAATACATAAACAAACAAACAAAAAAAAGTTATTATGAAAAAACAATTAGGGCATATAAACGGTTTCAATGAAAGTACAAAAAGACAGTCAATAAGGGTAGTGAGCATATTAAGCATTACGCCCCATTCACATGGACTTCAGCGTCAAGTTGGGGCTGACGCGATCGTCATAGCAGCATCAGCCAATGACATTAGTCAACAATCGGCTACTGTCTGAGCTGGTGTATTTGCATACAGTGATCTGATTGGCTGACGCTTTCGTCTGCGCTTGAAAAGTTGAGAAAGTCCCAACTTCAGCAGCGAGCAACGCCACTGAAGCCGCGCCGACGGATCCACAATGCAGTTTGGCAACGCCTGACGTCACCCATTCAAAGTGAATGGAAAGCGTTGACGCTGACGCCCCGTGTGAATGGGGCCTTACACTGCTGCTCAGAATCTGCATTATATTGGTCCAGGTGATCAAGAAATGGTTGCTATATATTGTAAAACTTGGCAAGATTATCAATAACTCCGTAGCGGACTCTTTCCATGTGCAATATTTGAGTGAGACAAGTTAACCATGTCTTAAATTGAGGAACAGAATCTGATTTCCACAGTTTTAAAATGACACTCTTAGCAATAAGCATTCCATAAATTATTGTGATTTGTATGGACACATTATGACCCAGCAGAGAACTAGAATACCCAAATAGAGCAATTTCTGGGTCTGGTGTAAAGGTGAAACCATATATATCGGAAATATGTTACACCAGAAATCATAAAGTTTTGGGCACGTCCAAAAGAGGTGGGTCAGGGAGCCACTAAATTCCTAAATTCTGTGTAATTTAGATTTTGAGTAGTGCAGTCTATGCATTACTTTAAATGGAATTAACTGGTGCCTGGAATTAATAGAACATGATCGAATTCTACTGAGGCTTTCCTCCCATGTATCGGTCTCAATCTGTATGCCGAGTTCCTCTTCCCAAGCATTCTTCAAATGAACTGTAGAGTAGCTCAGTTCTTGAGAAAACACATATACAGAATCTGAAATCAAATGTTTGGAGCCAGGTGAGCCCAATAGTAGCCTGTAAACCTTCCATTCTTCTGGCAGCGAGTCAAAAAAAGTGTTTTTATTGAACATGTTAAGATATGAAACATGCAGTCCAAATAGCTTTTAACCTTTCTCTTTAGATAACAAACAAACAAAACACGCATACATCTACATCTAGGTTCTTTAAAAACATATAAATTGTATTAAATCATTGATTAATTTTAGTTCTGGCTTAGTCCATGATTTCTCAGGAACCACCACAGTGGAATGAACCACCAACTATTAAAATACAATTCTAAAATTCTGTTAAAACAGAATTGACCATCTGAAAAAGCTGTCAGAAAGGCTGGGTTTAGAGAGAGATCAGAACCTCCAATAACCATTTCAGACACTGTAAGGTAAAAGCTGATGCTGGTATAAATATTATAAAGTGTTTTGTGACCATGGATGAATGTGAACCTATTGTAGAAGACAAAATAAGGCTCGATCCCAATTCTCTTTCTGTACCCCTACCCTTCCCCTTGGCCCTTAAAACAGAGTGTGAAGAGGAAGGGCTCCAAAATGTACCCCTAAGAAATGGGACAGCACCTGCACACGTCATCATAAGTCATCGCAATCTCTTGCTTTATATGAGATCAGACGATCGCGACTGCTGTAGTTATACCAGCTGTGTTATTGTTGGTATTTCTCATCAGGAAATCACTGATCTCTTTACTTCCGGGTGCCGTTGTAGATGGTAAATTCTGGGATATTTTCATACCCCTTGGTTTCGATTGTGTTCCTGGAAAAGCTCTGTTTGAAGGGGTATCTAGCCCTTCCCCTTAGCCCTACGCCTTCAAGATAAAAAGTATTGAGACACCCCTACCCCTTCACATGAACGTGCAAAACGAAGGGTAGGGGTAAGGGAAAGGGCTAAGGGGTAGAATTAGGATTGGGCCAAATTAGCATAATAGAGTCTCAAACAAACAAACACACGCCATGCTCTACTAACCTGTACATTTTCAGATCACTCAGTCCCACAGCCATGATGTCCATGACAGGAGGGATCTTGGTGTGTGTTGGAGAGGAGACAATCTCGAAGCGGTTCTTTACAGTCACTAAACCCAGATCTGCCACAATGACGTTGTGGGAAACTGAGGATTGTGGGAGGAAGACTACAGGAGCTTTGATGTCGACGTCGAGGGAGATACGCGTACTTCTCTCGGCCAGCTCCAGAACCCCCGTGGCTGCTTTCTCTGCTGCCTGCGCCGTCACCTCTGCCAATGCATTTTTAGCCTCCTGGAAATTATTAATAAATGCCTGACAGGGAAAAATAAAGAGAGCAGGAGAGACCATTAGGCTAAAATCTGACTGAAAAAACAACACGTAGACAAATAAACAAAGCAATTTATTTCAATTAAAAATAAAGTCTAGAGACGCTAGAGGCCATATTCTTAAGCTTTCTTGTTAGAGCAACCAACTCCCATACAAAGAAACACTGGTTCGATCCCAGCTCAGACCGAGTTGGGTGCAGTAGGATTGGTAGGTTACACACGGGGGCTCGTCCGGGATGAGAGTGAGGTTTAGGGGGGTGAGTGTAATAGAGGCCATCTAGCAAAGTGCTATGCAGGAAAACCTCAGACCTCTAAAGGTGCTCTAGCAACAGATTCTAGAGGCCATGGTCTTTAGTCTCTTTGTTAGAGCAACCAACTCCCATACAAAGAATTGCTGGTTCAATCCCAGCTCAGACCGGGTTGGGTGCAGTAGGATCGGTGGGTTACACTTGGGGGCTTCTCCGGGATGGAGGTGAGATTTAGGGGGGTGAGTGTAATGGAGGCCAGCTAGAGAAGTGCTATGCAGGAAAACCTCACTCCTCAGACCTCTAAAGGTTTTGCAGCAACAGACGGTAAAGGCCATGGTTTTTAGCCTCCTTGTTAGAGCAACCAACTACCATACAAAGAATTGCTGGTTCGATCCCAGCTCAGACCGGGTTGGGTGCAGTAGGTCCGGTGGGTTACACAAGATTTTGCGAAACTGAATAGAATATAAATAAACCACATACACAACTTAAATTTTTTTTAATAGAAACAAATTGCTTTAAGGTGCTTCCCAGAGCTCGGTATTAGGGCCTCTCCAATAATTTTAAAATAATATATATATTACTAGTAGTATAAATGTAATTATTAAACATAATAATATTATT
>CAIGQQ010030347.1:220114-244107 GCA_903798035.1 Danio albolineatus | reverse complement strand
AACGGATCAACTGGAGGGTTAACGGATCAACTGGAGGGTTAACGGATAAACTGGAGGGTTAATGGTTCAACTGGAGGGTTAATGGATAAACTGGAAGGTTAATGGATCAACTGGAGGGTTAATGGATCAATTGGAGGGTTAATGGATCAATTGGAGGGTTAATGAATCAATTGGAGGGTTAATGAATCAATTGGAGAGTTAATGAATCAAACGGAGGGTTAATTAATAAGGAATATTTCCATAAGAAAAAATATAACTAAATACATTTGTGTGTTTAAAAAGAAGCTAATAAGAACACTATAATCAGACCTTGTTGATCTCAAACCTCAGCAGGAACTCAGTCATGTTCTTCTTGGGGTCTTTGAGCACCATGGACAGACGTTTATCAGCTGAAGCCTGCAGAGAGTCAGAGGAGGCCTCGAAGAACGGCAGATCCTCGATCGGTGAACTGGGAGCGTCAAAAAACAGCTCCTCCTCTGAAAAATAAAAAACACAGCGTTTCATACGGTCAAATGTACCCCTGGAGCACAAAACTTAAAGTCTTATGTTGCAAAAATACAGTTAAATCCCATTACAGTTAAGTCCCATGACATTTCCATGACTTTTCCAGGACTTTCAAGTAAATTTTCATGACCTAATGTTTCATGTAATGTCTACGTACACATGGTAAAAAAATAAGAAAACCGTTGCATGTTCAAAGTTATTACAGCATATCATCAAACATGCAATAATCTATTTAGTTTAAATTAATCTTTCAAGAGTTCACACTCAGCTGATGATTGATTATGAAGCTTGTTTGGCATGCTGCCCCAGGAGAGCGCCCTGAGCTTATAAGATTCTCGAGCCTGGGGCTTCCTCCTGTTTGCAAGGCGAGAGGGGAGTTTGAGCTCAGGCAGATCTGGAGAACTCCCCTGCTGTAGTAGCTGATGAACAGATAGTGATCGCTCTTCAGAGATAACTACTTACTAGGAGCATGTCTATGGTGCTGATTTGGATTAGTCAGTTAACTTAAGTTGCATGTTTTTGGACGGTGGGAGGAAACCGGGGAACCCAGGGGAACACCCATGTGAGCACGGGGAGAACGTGTTAACTCCGCACAGAAACGTCAGCTGGCTTGGGAAGGACTAGAACCAGTGACGTTCTTGCTGTGAGGCAACAGTGCTAACCACTGGGCCACCGTGCCGCCCACAGAGAAAAGGGGGAGGAGTAGCGGTTTAAGGGGGGATTCTTCAAAATGAAGATGGCTGTGATATGGAGCTTAGGGTACTAGTGGCTTAGGAATCGTCTGATTGGTGAATCATGAATTGAATAATGTGGGACCAGCTGTGGTCAATCATAAGCACGTGATCCTCTCGAAATTAGTTTATAAATAAACTTCAATTATACCCATGTAAAATTTATTTAAATAATGTTCACACAACACTAATAATATAATTAGCATTATTAAAATAATATAATTATAATAATAATATAATAATAATAATAAAGAAGTAAAGACAACTAACCTATTTTTAAGCATACAGACATTTGTTAAACTAATTTCCATGACTTTTCTAAAACTTTGTGGGTTTTTCAGTTTTTCCAAGACTTTTCCAGGCCTGGAAAATTCCATGCCAAACTTCCATGACTTTTCCAGGTTTTTCATGACCGTATGAACCCTGATAGTGAATATCCTACTGCAAATAAAGAAAATCTCAATTTGGATTAGCAATGGGCATTGCTGTTATGTCTCCAGAGATGTTTTAGCGATATGGCAGATGCAACACAAAGTCACTCTCATTTCAGGGTATTTTTTCTTTACTAACACTGATAGATTTTGTCAGTAAGAAAAACATATGAAGAGAAAGAAAGTTCTAGTAAAGTAAATGTGTTTATTTACAATAATGGCATAATATTAATAATGATATAAAAAACAATAAAAATAATAATATTAGTAATAATAAAAAACAGGACTTAAAATCAAAGAAAATATTAAAATAAAAATCCCACTCTAACTAAATCCCAGTCCCAACCAGAACATAAATTGGGAAAAAGTTTAAGTTGTTTTTCCTCAATACTCAGATTTTTTTCAAAACCTTTTTTTCCAACGTAATATTGTCTTATCCTAACAAACCATGCTTCAATGGGAAGTTTATTCATTCAACTTTAATAAAAGATATATATATATATATACACATACTTATGACTGTGTTTTGGTCCAGGGTCACATTTATAGAGTATTTCTGTGTAAGTTCAGTTGGTGTGACAGTCTAACCTGAGCCGTATATGATGGACGCACGCAGGTCATCTATAGCTGGCCTCCGGGGCGTGAGCTGAGGGGTATTTCCTCGTTTTGAGGCCTAATGAAAACAAAACAGCATAATCACGTCACTGCTAGAAAACCAAACAACACTCCTGCCGCTTGCAAACACAATGCAAATGTGTTTAAATGAACCAAAATGGTATGTGCTTCAGAATCAGGACTTGTCTACAGATGCTGTTGTAAATTGTAAAGACATCTGTGTTTTTGAAACAAATGAAGACTGCAGAAGTCAAGGATTCACTTGAATTATTTATCCTGACATGTTTACTTCCCCAAAATACTTTAAATGTTTCTCGAAATAAAATATATTGTGTTCAAAGGGGAAACAAGTTTTGTTTTTTAGCCAGACATTTAAAAAGAATATATTTTAGAGCAGTAAACACAACACCGTCATACCGTGATATTTTTATCCAAGGTTATCATACTGTCAGAATCTTATACCAGCACATAGTGTGTGTGTGTGTGTGTGTGTGTGTGTGTGTGTGTGTGTGTGTGTGTGTACACGCATCAGACAAATTTAATCTTTAAAATAATATTATAATATTACTGAAATACTGAATAATATTATTAACAAAATAAATAAAAAATAGAGCAAAAATAAAATACAATTGTCAGGAAAAAAAACAAATACAAAAACTTAAAATGTTAAACAAACTGTTAGAAATTGAGTAAATTTAAAATGTACATTTTATTTTAGAAGTTAAAAAAATATTTAAAAAGTTCAAAGTAAAATATATAATTTAATCTAAAACAGAGCTAAAACTGAAAAGTATATAAAAGAGATTTTTATGAAAATTATTAAAACATTCTTAAACAACAAAACACTTCAAATGAAAACAGCAACATGAATTTACAATATAAACAAACACTTCAGGCGTGCATAAACAGTATTTAAATAAAACAAACTAATAGTCAATTGTCAGTTGATAATCTACATATTTTGCTTAATATATTTAACTTTTAGCCATTTAATTTCTTATAATCAATATCTGAAGAGCTCATTTGCAAAAACGGATTTCTAGAATTCTACTTTAAAACCCTTTAACACCTAATATTAAAGCAGAATCTCTGACAACTTACTAAAAAGCAGGTTTAGTCATTTTTATCAATCCTGTTTTATGCAATTGTACTCTTCAATGCACAACATAAAATCTAAATATGCGAAAATGACTCTTGATATACTCCTCCTAGATACTTCACCGAATCAATCCACTCTAATCTAGTGTTATTAACCATTTACAAAGAAGCAATGGTCAGTTTTCTCAACAGATAATGGCCCAAGTTAAATCTGACCCAGTCATTATAATGGTGTGTTCACCTTTGGAGTGGCCTGTGTGTTTCTGGACTGAGGCGCGGGCCGGCTCTCGGGTAGAGGAATACTGCTGAGCAGAGCCAGAACACCACGCACTTTATCATCTGAGATCCGCAGAGACAGCAGAGGCAGCTCACCGTACATCTTAAACCTCAACAACAGCAACAAAACAACACACGTCAACGCGCGACTAGACTGCGAGATTTTTAATATAAATACACGTGTGACATACTGTAAGAATTGGCTATGTCTCTCCATGATAATAAACCCTGAGGATTGTTATGGAATTCCACGAGAAGAGACCACGAGAATGGTCAGGCATTAAGGCAATGAACTGGCTAATCTGAGAAGATCAGAATACCAGCTGTTCAACTGTTTTATTCAAATCATCCTGAGCTTATCTTCCTGACTGTATGTCCTTGCTCCATCAGAGTAGACCATTTACATGTCACATAAAATGTTCAAGGTTTTAATATGATGTATCTTGTAGCTTTATATTCATGTTTGGTATCATTTTAAATGTCTCTGTGTGATTGGTAAAGGGGTCTTAAGGTCATTGTAATATTTCACTGCTATTTGTTGAATTTGGTTTTAACTTTGATGAAATCTCTGCCAGATGCTCCCCCTCCAGAGATGATTAACACATCAATACACTAGGCAAGGGTCACTGTGACGCCCTGTTGGGTATTTAAGGTTAAGGTTTTGTACAGATCGGGGGATTCTGTAACCAGAAGACCCCGTTGCAACGTACAAGTTTCTGGGTTCTGTCCCAGAGCTTGTATGTTGCAATGTCTTTCTACATGGTCAGGTATTAATCTTAAGATCTGTTGTACAATCTGAATTGGCTTATCGTGTATAATTATGTGAATTGGAATGGAAAATCTTTGCCTGACAAATAAATACAATTCTTCTTTAAACTCTCATATTTCCTGACAATCACTGACTTAATATGAGATAATCTAGTTGCCAAATCAAACTCTCTTTAGGTATGAGCATTCAAATTATAATAAATTGGAGTCAGATTAAATTCGGAGTTGGAAACGAATTAAAATACGTTTTCATAAGTAAAAATATTTCTTTTCACATGTGCTAAAAGGCTTACATGCATTTAACTTCACCCATGCTGTTAGCTTCGTCGTTGGGCTAATATATGGACTCTTACAATACGCTTTCAAATATGTTTTAAAACGGTTTAATTGCTGTTTAACAGATAGAAGATATTAAAAGGCTTAACTAGGTTAGTTAGGTAAACTAGGGAGGGTTTCCGCTACATTCATTCTTCCATGGCGGGGCGCCACGCCAAAATTCACTCCGCCACTGCTACATTACTACTCATTCAAAACATTCAGTCGTCATTGTTCTTTTTAATAGCGAGTTATAATCGCACCAAAACGTATTAAAAGGTAAGTGAATCATAACAGCGTGAACTGTTCTGTAATCTTAGTGCTGTGCGTCATTTGCTTAACCCTTTAAAGAGACTTGCTCGGTGACTGACAGGTGCGTGAGGCTAGCATACACGGCGCAGCTTTCAGTCAAGATGAACACAGTTTCCATAATTAGATAATGACTTTATTTTGCAGGAGTTTATGGCCGTTTTACTTCAGGATGTATTAATGCCGCTAGGTAGGTCTATTGGACACTTTCATAAGTATTCCTAGCAAATCTAATAAATGTTGGAGACTTGTTACATTAATGCACTGAATCGCACTTCAGCAGCGTTTATTTGAGTGCGCACAAGAAAGCCTGCACTTGAGCGGTGTATATTTGAGGACTGCAAAAAGTTTTATGCACGAACAGAGGAAACCGGCGTGCAAGCAAAGAGATTCGCACGCTCGTAATACATAAATGCGATATCGAATACTGCGCTCACGACATTTGTCATTGAAATAACGCCACAGGTAGTCGGTAGGTCAGTGTAAAAGGCCCAACAGAGTCTGCCGCCACAGCTGGATAAAACCCTAGAGGAAACACTGCTAGGCAAGTCAGTGACGGTTTGGCCAGATTTACTCATGATTTACTCTCCCGTCAAATGGTTTCAAACCTTTGTAAGTTTCTTTCTTCTGTTGAACACAAAAGAAGATATTCTGAAGAATGCTTAAAACCTGTAACCACTGACTTCCAAAGGAATTGTTTCCTACTATGTTTGTCAATGGTTACAGGTTTTCAGCATTTTTCAAAATATCACAATATTTTGTGTTCAACAGAAGAAACAAAGTGAAGGGCAATTTCTGTCCAAATCTTTTTTACATGTTAGATTTTCTAGTCCCTCCACTCAATCAGCTGTGACAGGCAGACATAGAGACAGAGAGAACATGTGCATGCTGTTTATACCTGCTAATATGGCATACACTCTCAGAAAAAAAAATGGTACAATGTTGTACCAAAGAAGTTACAAATCCTTGTCACTGGGGCAGTATACTCTCAGAAATAAAGCTACAGGAGCTGTCACTGGGGCAGTACCTTTTTAAAAGGTACATATTTGTACCTGAAGGGTCCATAATGGTACCTTAAAGGTACTTTTCAGGCACATTTAGGCACTACTATGCACCTTTGAGGTACCACTGTGGACTCTTTAGGAACAAATATGTACCTTTTGAAAATGTACTGCCCCAGTGACAGCTCTTGTAGCTTTATTTCTGAGAGTGTACCTTTTTATGGGACAGAATTGTACCTTAAGAAAAGAAACAAATTTGTACCTTTTAAGGTCATGATTTGTACCATGGGAAACCAAAATGTACCTTTGTTTGTAAAAACCTGCAGATACAATATTGTATACTTTGTGAAAGGCACCACCACAGTGACAAGACACTTTGTACCTTAACAGTGTCAAAAATGCTTATCAAACGTTTATTAAAATGCCTTAAATGTTTAGTTTACAATACCAGTTTTATGTTTTACCAGTTGTTTTGAATTATTGTATTATAGGACTAAAAATGTATGTTTATAAGTATCTTTAAACATATACTTTTAAATAATGATTCTTGTTTTAATATGAAAATTATTCATAAAATCAATTTGCCTTTCCAGTCATATTTATTTTCATAGATACTGTAATAAAGGAGGAGTTGTTCATAAGAGGTCTTTTCAGTACCATATAAGGTTCAATGTTTACAAAGGTACAAAACTGTTCCTCAAGGAACATTATTTGTACCATCGTGTACCTTTTTTTCATGAGTGTACTGCCCCAGTGACAAGGGTTTGTACCTTCTTTGGTACAACATTGTACCATTTTTTCTGAGAGTGTATGTACACATATTTTCCCCTACATTTAAGGTCTGAAAACATGAAATACTGTATACTGATCTATTATCATAAAACAAAAATGAACACTGTCCTCAAAACACAAAGCTGGCACTTCATTTGAGATTGTCCAGGGTTGTACATTGCAAAAACAAGCACAATATTGCAACATCTAGTTTTTTTAGTGTGTGGATGTGCAAATAAAACCCGTTCCAGCTTCTTACTTGGGCATCCTGGAGTCTGTGACCACCATTGCTCTGCTGAAGACCACCTTCAGGTCCACCGGCTCCAGAATATGGAAAGCAGACTGTCTCAGCGGACGAGCCCACTTCCAGTCGCCTCCTGACACACACACACACACACGCATACACACACACACGCACACACACACACACACACACACACACACGCACACAATATCACACCTAAAAGATCTACACATGATCAGTTCTGTTATTATTCCCGTCGACCCTTCCATTTTTCCCAGGATTCTTCCATATTTTACCATTGTTTCCTGCTGTTATGCCATTCAAACATTTTCCCATATAACGTTTCTATTAAAAAAATATTAATTGTGTATATGTGTGTGTAAATATCCGCAGACAATGTCCCTTATTTTGAAATGCTAACGTTGACAGGTGTGTTATTATGTGTGTTCACCTGCTTTGCTGTAGAGGAACTGCAGACTGCTGAGCTGGACGTCAAAGCTGTCGTACGCTCGAGACATGATGTCCTCTAGAGTACTGCTGCCCGCAGACAGCTGAGGAAGATCAGCTCTGCTCTGACTCGACATCTGCACACAAACACACAGTTTAACACAGCACACAAACTTAACCCAGGTTTAGTTAATACACAGCTCTGTTCCTCTCTGTCCGTCCATCAGTCAATCAATTTGTTAGTTCGTTAGTTTGCTGATGAGTTCCCTTTTTAGTTTGTTTGTTTATTTGTTTGTTAAATTGTTTATTCTTTCGTTAATTCATTATTAGTTTGTTAATTCACTATTAAAAATAATAAATTGTTCTTTAATTCATTAGTTCGTTCATTTGTTTGGTCATTCATTAGTTTGCAGGTAATTTTATTAATTTTTTCATTCGTTAGTCTTTTTCGTTACTCTATTCGTTAGTTAGTTCATTCCCTAATTAGTTTATTTCTTAGCTCGCTGGCGAGTTACCTCTTTAGTTTGTTTGTTAATTCAAATTGTTAAATGGTCAGTTCGTTAAATGGTTAGTTTGTTTGTTCATCTTTAATTTGTTGTTAGTTTGCTAGTTTACCATTAAAATAATAATTAGTTATTTTGTTCGTTAATTCCATAGTTCGTTCTTAGTTCGTTCGCTTCAATACTGATAAAGATCAAATATTCCAATACAAAGACTGCAGTAATACTGTAATCAGTTTGTTCGTTCATTCATTTGTTAATTCGTTAGTTGGCTGGTGAGCTTGCTCGTTTGTTTGTTTGTTAAATGGTGAGTTCGTTCGTTAGTTCGTTCTTACAATTATTTGACGGTAGTTCACAATTTAAATAATAATTTTTTAATTTGTTCGTTAATTTATTAGTTTATTCGTTAGGTCATTAATTGTTTTGTGTGTTTGTTCATTAGTTCGTTCGTTAGTTTGCAGGCAATTCTGTTCGTTAGTTCGCTGATGAGTTCCCTTTTTAGTTTGTTTGTTTATTCGTTTGTTAAATTGTTTGTTCTTTCGTTAATTCATTGTTAGTTCGTTAGTTCACCATTAAAAATAATAAATTGTTCTTTAATTCATTAGTTCGTTCATTTGTTTGGTCATTCATTAGTTTGCAGGTAATTTTATTAAATAGTTTGTTTTTTTCATTCGTTAGTCTCTTTCGTTACTCTATTCGTTAGTTAGTTCATTCCCTAATTAGTTTATTTCTTGGCTCGCTGGTGAGTTACCTCTTTAGTTTGTTTGTTAATTCAAATTGTTAAATGGTCAGTTCATTAAATGGTTAGTTTGTTAGTTCATCTTTAATTTGTTGTTAGTTTGCTAGTTTACCATTAAAATAATAATTAGTTATTTTGTTTGTTAATTCCATAGTTCGTTCTTAGTTCGTTCGCTTCAATACTGATAAAGATCAAATATTCCAATACAAAGACTGCAGTAATACTGTAATCAGTTTGTTCGTTCATTCATTTGTTAATTCGTTAGTTGGCTGGTGAGCTTGCTCGTTTGTTTGTTTGTTAAATGGTGAGTTCGTTCGTTAGTTTGTTCTTACAATTATTTGACGGTAGTTCACAATTTAAATAATATTTTTTTAATTTGTTCGTTAATTTATTAGTTTATTCGTTAGGTCATTAATTGTTTTGTGTGTTTGTTCATTAGTTCATTCGTTAGTTTGCAGGCAATTCTGCTTGTTAGTTCGTTCGTTCGTTAATTTGTTTGTTAAATGGTTCACTAAATGGTTAAATAGTTTCTTTGTTAGCTAGTTTTTTTGTTTATTCATTGTTAGTTCGTTAGTTCCCTATTTACATAATAATAAGTTTGTTCGTTCATTTGTTGTTGGTTCACCATTTAAATAATAATATTCGTTAATAATGTTCGTTAACTTATTATTAGTTTATTTGTTAGTTAGATCGCTTATTCGTTAGTTTGTTCATTAGTCTATTCGTTAGTTTGCAAGAAATTTCGCCTGTTAGTTTGTTCGTTAATTTGGTTGTTAAATGGTTCATTAAATGGTTAATTAGTCTATTAATTTGTTAGTTTCTTTGTTAATTCGCTGTTAGCTCGTTAGTTCCCTATTTACATAATAATACGCTTGTTCGGTAATTTGCTAGTTTATTCAGTGATTAGTTTGTTCACTAGTTTGTTTGTTCATTCCTTAGTTAGTTCATTCGTTTACTGGTGAGTTCGCTCGTTAGTTTGTTCATTAATTCATTCGTTAAACGGTTCGTTTAATGGTTAGTTAGCTTCTTCATTCATTAGTCTCTTTGTTGTTAGTTTACCATTTAAATTATATTTTGTTTGTTCGTTAGCTAGTTCATTTGTTCGTTCGTTAGATCATTTGTTCGTTAGTTGGTTCATCCGTTCCTTCATTAGTTCGTTCGTCCATTCACGTTTTTACCTGAAAATGACCCAGATCCAGAATGGCAAGATTGTGTTTGGGGTCATAAAAGCCGTTTTCTGGTACGATGACATACGAGGCCATGAGGTTTATCTTCAGATCCAGAACCTTCTGCGTCTCAATGATGTACATGAGGCCTGTCAACAATCATCAACACGCTTTAATACCAGCTACTTACTCGAAACCACAGATTGAACATACAATTTTCTGAATGTACAACTATTAAAATCCAAAATGAAGACCGACACATACAGACAGACACACACATTGACATTGACACATATACACACACCTGTGGATGTTTTATCTCTGAACTGCTCAAGCTTCATCAGTGTGGCGTTAGTCAGTTCATCCAGCTGCAGGTCTTTGGGAGGCATGAAGAAAGCTGACATACTGTTCACTGTCATCTGCAACAGAAAACAACGAACTCGCTTAAAGTTGAAACATAAGCTGCAATAGATTTTATCCATGAAGGATTTGATTGGACGGTTTTGGGCTGCTATAGGCACATTTCAAAGCACTGACAGACTGAACCCGCCTTCATACCTAGTTAACACCAATCAGGGAAGAGAAGAGGGTGATGAGAGAAGGGAAGATATTTTGATTAAATATTAAAAGAACACATTAATTTTAATACACACTGGAATTATTACATAAAAAAAAACTAACTTTCTTTACTTTTCATTAAAATTTTAACTCAAAATTTCAATTTCAATGGATTCTGAATAGCTTTTATACTTTATCACCTAAAAGTGATCCCAACGCTTTCATTCCTCTATGGATGAATCGTTATAATTGTTGTTTTACATTCAGAATGACGTCACTATCGTTAGCTTTAGAGTTATCGTGTTTGATGTAAACGGGCCTTTGAGAATACATGCAGAACATATTGACTGTCAAAGAGCCTCACAGCATCATAGATGATCTCCAGCGGCTGGGACTCAATGCGCAGCCTCTGGTCAGCACGAGCGTCCAGCGGGTTGGTCTCGAACATGAGGTTCAGCAGACTTTTATCCTTCATGCCGTCCACATGACGTGGAGAAAGCAGGATCGGGGCCGACTTTTCTCGAGGGAGACCGGACACTTCGAACGACGACAGCTGAGCAGAGATCCTGACGGGACAACAGCAAATTAAACTCTGCCTGAGTTTGAAAACTATAATATATTTATATAAACAACTTACATTTATTATACAATTTAAATAACATAATAATATAATTTTTTTATTTCTTTTATTTCTAAAACACAATTATGCTTGTTTTTTCGATGACACATTTATTTCGGTATCGCAAAAATGCTAATATAGGCTTATTCATTTACTTTCTCATTTTCTAATTTAAATTCCATCAGATTTTGATTATACCTAAATAGTTTCTGCTTCTTTTTTAAGTCGTTATTTTAGCATAATTATTATTATTTTAGTTATAATAAACGCTTCTAGATTTATTTTTGGTTTCAGTTAAAAATACAGGCAACTTTTTACATTATTGTTGTATTAGTAAATTAATGTGTTTACTAGTGCTGGGCAAAGATTAATGGTGATTAATCACATCCAAAATTTAAAGTTTGCTTTGACATAAGTGTGTGTTTTGTGTATATATATTTATTACGTATATGTAACACAAACACAAACTTTTCTTTGTCATAGACATTTAAATTTATATTATATACATATATATATTTTACACTCACTGGCCACTTTATTAGGTACACCTTACTAGTACCGGGTTGGAGCCCCTTTTGCTTTCAGAACTGCCTTAATCATTCGTGGCATAGATTCAACAAGGTACTTGAAATTTTGCTCCATATTGACATGATAGCATCACGCAGTTGCTGCAGATTTGTCGGCAGCACATCCATGATGCGAATCTCTCGTTCCACCACATCCCAAAGGTGCTCTATTGGATTGAGCTCTGGTGACTGTGGAGGCCATTTGAGTACAGTGAACTCATTGTCATGTTCAAGAAACCAGTCTGAGATGATTTGCCACCAGCCTGAACCACTGATACAAGGCAGGATGGGTCCATGCTTTCATGTTGTTGAGGCCAAATTCTGCCCCGAGCATCTGAATGTGGCAGCAGAAATGGAGACTCATCAGACCAGGCGACGTTTCTCCAGTCTTCTACTGTTGGTGAGCCTGTGTGAATTGTAGCCTCAGTTTCCTGTTCTTAGCTGACAGGAGCGGCACCCGGTGTGCTCTTCTGCTGCTGTAGCCCATCTGCCTCAAGGTTGGCCGTGTTGTGCGTTCAGAGATGCTCTTCTGCAGACCTCGGTTGTAACGAGTGCTTATTTGAGTTACTGTTGCCTTTCTATCAGCTGGAACCAGTCTGGCCATTCTCCTCTGACCTCTGGCATCAACAAGGCATCTGCGCCCACAGAACTGCCGCTCACTGGATATCTCCTCTTGTTCAGAGCATTCTCTGTAAACCCTAGAGATGGTTGTGCGTGAAAATCCCAGTAGATCAGCAGTTTCTGAAATACTCAGACCAGCCCGTCTGGCACCAACAACCATGCAACGTTCAAAGTCACTTAAATCCCCTTCCTTCCCCATTCTGATGCTCACTTTGAACTGCAGCAGATCGTCTTGACCATGTCTACATGCCTAAACGCATTGTGATTGGCTGGTTACAAATGTGCATTAACGAGCAGTTGGACAGGTGTACCTTACAAAGTGGCCAGTCAGTGTATATCTAAATATAAATAAACATGTTCTCAAATACATGCATGCATGTATCTATATATAAATAATAAATATTCACAGTAAACACACATTTATTTATTCTGCATGCGATTAATCGAGATTCATTTTTGCCCAGCACTATAAATGACCTTTTATTCATTGATTCATTCATTCATTTTCTTTTCGGCTTAGTGCCTTTATTCATCTGGGGTCGCCACAGCGGAATGAACCGCCAACATATCCAGCATATGTTTTACGCAGCGGATGCCATTCCAGCTGCAACCCATCACTGGGAAACACACACACATTCTCATTCACACTCATACACTACGGACAATTTAGCCTTCCCAATTCACCTGTACCGCATGTCTTTGGACTTATGGGGGAAACCGGAGCACCCGGAGGAAACCCAACACAGGGAGAACATACAAACTCCACACAAAAATGCCACCTGACACAGCCGAGGCTCAAACTAGCGACCTTCTTTCTGTGAGGCGACCTTTTATTTTATTTCTAAAACACTTATAATTGTGTTTGTTTTCTCTATGAATAAATGTAGGTTTATTCGTTGAATTTAACTTTTCTCCATTGGTTTTCATTACACCTAAATAGTTCCTGTCGTTATTTTAGCACAACTATTATAGTATATAATGGCTATTATATATTAACTACTAATATATATTGATTTATTATTGGTTTCAGTTAAAAACACAGGTAACAATAAGGTTGTATTAGTTGATGTAATTACTAATATGCACAAACAATGAACAATACACTAATTACAGTATGTTTTCACATTTGTATCGCTAGTGAAAATACAGTTGCTCACTGTTAGTTCATGTTAACTCGCAGTGCATTAACTAACATTAACAAGCATGAATTTGGATGTTAATAATGCATTAGTTAATATTAAACTATGATTAATAAATGCTCTACAAGTATTGTTTATATAGTTCGTGTTAGTAAGTACATTACCTAATGAAACCTTATTATTCATTTAACATTCCATCAAATACAACGAATATAAAAGTGGCAAGCATTTCATAATCATAATGAAGTGATCAGATTAAGAGATGGGGACGATACTTTATAGCTTGAGCCGCAGGTCGTTGAGTCAGCATGGCCTTCAGATCGATGACCGACAGTTTGATAATCTCCGCTTTCTCTCGGCTTTCTTTGATGGATAGAGACAGGCGGAGAAGATGGAAGTTCATCTTCATGTTTTCAAACTGCAAACATAAAAATTACGTCAGGGGTTTGATGCTTTACAACAACAACAAATTAAGTTGCACAGGCCTAATGAATGGGGATCGGCTTAATAATAACGTACAAGCAGACTAAAAATACTGATTGATATTTTGGAGTTGTTTTTATTATTATTTATTTAATTATATTCAGCATTGGATTGGAATGGAATGGTCAGGAATATGGACCAATAATGCCTTTTTAGATTATAACAGGGTTTATACACATTTTTACTTCTAAAATTGACTTTTTTTTCCAATTCCTGAATCTGTTTAACATCATTTAGGAAATATTTGGAAAAGAAATAAAATTTGACAGGACGGTGAATAATTTAGTCTTCAACTGTATATATGTGTGTGTCTGTATGCGAGTGTTATGATTGTCTGTGACTAACATTTTTTGGCAGGTTAGGATTGACAGCGGTTTCGCTGTATCCGATGGCAGCGTATAGTTTGGCTTTCTCTGCTGGGGTCATTAACCCATCAAAACCTGAGAAAATCAGACAGACAGACAGTCAGAAACAAACTCAGAATAAGTTATATTCGATAAGTGTGCAAAAACAGGTCAGGGTATATTAACACAAGCAGTGAAACATTAAAACAAGTGAATAATTTAAATAAATCATAAATGAATAACCCCCTCCTTTTAAAATAAATATTTTTAATAATTTCTCAGTGAAAATAGCCAATCATCAT
Organism: Danio albolineatus; assembly: GCA_903798035.1. Lineage (NCBI taxonomy): Eukaryota > Metazoa > Chordata > Actinopteri > Cypriniformes > Danionidae > Danio > Danio albolineatus. The sequence goes on along the minus strand of CAIGQQ010030347.1, from coordinate 229,560 downwards.
TGATGCATTTAGACGAGTTTTATTAAATAGTTATATCCATTAAAATAAGAGTTGTGTAACTGAAAATCTTTAGAGGAAAAAAAAACATTTATATGAATTAAAATAAGTTATTGCAAAACAAAACAAAAAATTACAAACTACAAAACTTCAACTAAATTTGATATTATTCATGCATCTCTTGATTTTTCCTGTTTGTTTAAATTGTATTTAATATTTTATACACGGTGGCCTAGTGGGTAGCACGTTCGCCTCACAGCAAGAAGGTCGCTGGTTCGATCCCCGGCTGGGCCAGTTGGCATTTCTGTGGGGAGTTTGCATGTTCTCCCCGTGGTTGCGTGGGTTTCCTCCGGGTGCTCCGGTTTCCCCCACAGTCCAAAGACATGCGGTACAGGTGAATTGGGTAAGCTAAATTGTCCGTAGTGTATGTGTGTGAATGACAATGTATAGATGTGTTTCCCAGAGATGGGTTGTGGCTGGAAGGGCATCCTCTGCGTAAAACAAATGCTGGATAAGTTGGCGGTTCATTCCGCTGTGGCGACCCCGGATTAATAAAGGGACTAAGCCGAAAAGAAAATGAATGAATGAATATTTTTGGTCTTTTTTGTTAGATTAGTTGCAGTTTTGGCTTTGCTACCGACTAATCTAATCTATATCCACAATTATATTATTGTAAAGCATCCTACGGAAAATATGAATTTAAAAGAGAGATTTCTGAGGGGTTAACTCATTTATGCTGAGCACTATATGCACACACATCTAGATGGTTTATGTGCATTGGTGACCTTTAACTGTTCATATAAGAAATTGAAATATTTATATAAAAGCGTTTCCTAATAAGTGGCTTTATTCCAAATAAGTGTTAAAAAAAGTCAACAACAAAAAAATAAGTGTCAAAAGTCTAGTTGAGTTTCTCTGGAATTGTAGAGCACAGACTCTATGCTGGACTAGTTACAGCTAACAAACCCAACACAGCGTACAGACAAACCTCCAGTTTTGACGTCTTTGGTTTGGGTGCCACTGGCGTCTCCAGACCAGTTCCACATCCAGCCAAACCAGCCCTGTGACTGTTCCTCCTCCACCTTCACCCCGGGCCGGTAAATCCTGAGCCCTGCCTTCGAGGCCTGCAAACAGCAACCACACAAAGCACACCAGTCAAACCGATCAGCCAGACAGACTGACAGAGAGACAAACAGATATATAGACGGATATATAGACAGATATACAGACAGACAGACGGACAGACAGATAGATAGACAGACAGACAGATAGACAGACAGTCAAATATTTAGATAGATAGATATACGGACGGACGGACGGACGGACAGACAGACATACAGATATATAGTCAGATAGATAGATATACAGACAGACAGACCGACAGATAAATAGACAGACAGACGGACAGACAGACAGATAGACAGATGGATAGACGGATGGATGGACGGACGGATGGATGGATAGACGGATAGTTAGTTAGATAGATAGACAGACAGACAGACAGACAGACAGACAGACAGTCAGATAGATAGTCAGATAGACAGATAGATAGTCAGATAGATAGACAGATAGATAGTCAGATAGACAGATAGATAGTCAGATAGATAGACATACAGACAGATAGACAGAGAGATAAATAGACAGAGAGATAAATAGATAGACAGACAAATAGACAGACAGACAGACAGACATACAGACAGACAGATAGATAGTCAGATAGATAGTCAGATAGACAGATAGATAGTCAGATAGACAGACATACAGACAGATAGACAGACAGATAAATAGACAGACAGATAAATAGATAGACAGACAGAAAAATAGACACAGATAGGTAGATTGGTAGACAGACAGACAGACAGATAAATAGACAGACAGATAGACAGACAGACAGACAGACATATAGACTAATATATAGACAGACAGACAGACAGGTAGACAGACAGACAGACAGACAGACAGACAGACAGATAGATAGATAAATAGACAGACAGATAAATAGACAGACAGATAGGTAGATTGGTAGACAGACAGACAGACAGATAAATAGACAGACAGATAGACAGGCAGACAGACATATAGACTAATATATAGACAGACAGACAGATAGGTAGACAGACAGACAGATATATAGATATATAGACAGACAGACAGACAGACAGACAGACAGATATATATATATATATATAGATAGACAGACAGACAGACAGACAGACATGCAGACAGACAGACAGACAGACAGGTAGATAGGTAGACAGACAGACAGACAGATAGATAGACAGACAGACAGACAGACAGATATATAGATAGACAGACAGACAGACAGACAGACAGACAGACAGACAGATATATAGATAGACAGACAGATATATAGATAGATAGACAGACAGACAGCCAGCCAGACAGACAGACAGACAGACAGACTGACAGACAGACATATAGATACCTCCATCTCCGCCTGCTGTCTTGCCATGGTGATGTTGAATATGTCTATTGTTCTTTCGGTCTCCTAAAGGATGAACAAATTAGAACAGGAGTTTTCAAAACAAAGCTTGTTTGATATATTTATAAATATTTAAATATTAAAAATTAAATATTAAATATGGGCATGAAACAAAACCATAATTTGTCATTTCACAAATGTATCAAAACCATATTTGCCAGTTCACAGATAGAGTTCACAGTGACGACGGTTGTCAATCTCCAAACCAAAATAAAACACTAAATCACCTCCCACATATCTCTGATGTTGTGTACTGTTTTGATGTATAATGTTCTCTCACCTCCAGCTCCTTCAGCAGACTCTCTGTCGGTTTCTTACTGGTGATCTTGTTCTTATACAGCTCTCTGTACTTTTTCACATGCTGCCGATGCCGACGGATGTGCAGCCAGGACCACATGTGAAGACGAGGCTTCACATTGACCTCCAGAACACCCGTGATCACATATCGCCACCTGTGAGAGCCCAAGTTACACAATATTAGCGGCATTAGACACTTTAGGTTTAGTGTTAGAGTTTAGTGTCATGTGTTAAACACTAATGTTTTTTTTTACTACAAGGACATTTAATATTTAATAGTCGCCAAATTAGTGAAATAAAAGACCAAACTACCTAATAGTACCTGTCATGAGTACAACTGCATTCACCACCAAAAGGAGGCATAATAAATTTTGTAGGGGAATGTTGTTTGTACAAAACCAAAATAAAGTGATTCAACCGCAGCACCCGATAGCTCCTCACCTTCTGCTTCATGAGCAGTGTTTGACACTGCATACTTCTGTTTATCATTGAATAACTGGTTATTAAGTTGAATAATTTTGTATGTTTATTTATTCACCTATTTATTTATTTATTTATATATTTATATATTTATTTATATCCTTATATATTTATTGACTAATTTACTAATTTATTTACTTATTATTTATTTATTCACTTTTATATTTACTTATTTATTTAATTTGATATTTATTTATTTACTTTTTATTTGTTTATTTAATTTTATTTAATCTAATCAAATTAATGTTTACTTATTTAATTTATTATTTATTTATTTTTTATATTTACTTATGTACTTTATATTTATTTACTTTTTATTTATTCACTTTTTATATTTATTTACTTTTATTTTTATTTGTTTATTTACTTTTATATGTATTTATTTATTTTAATGTTTACTAAATTAAATTTTATATTTAAAGGTACTAATATTAATATGTACTTTTAATTTATTTATTTTACTTTTTTATTTGTTTATTTATTTTATATTTATTTGTTAACTTTTATATTTACTTAATTATGTCCTTTTACATTTATTTATTTATTTATTTACTTTTAATTGTTTATGTACTTTTTATTTGTTTATTCATTTACTTTTATATGTATTTTTTAAAATTATTTTAATGTTTACTTATTTAATTTAATATTTATTTATTTATCATATTTATGTACTTTTATATTTATTTACTTTTTATTTATTTATTTATTCACTTTTTATTTGTTTATTTACTTTTTATTTGATTATTTTTATATTTACGGTATTTACTTTTATTTATTTATTTTTTATTTGTTTGTTTAACTTTTATAGGTATTTATTTATTTTAATGTTTACTAAATTATTCAATTTTATATTTAAATGTACTAATACTAACATGTACTTTTATATTCATTTATTTTACTTTTTTATTTGTTTATTTATTTTATATTTATTTGTTAACTTTTATATTTACTTAAATTATATAATAATTTATATTTATTTACTTTTTATTTTTCATTCATTCATTTTCTTTTCGGCTTAGTCCCTTTATTAATCTGGGGTCACCACAGCGCAATGAACCGCCCACTTTTCCAGCATGTTTTACACAGCAAATGCCCTTCCAGCTGCAACCTATCACTGGGAAACACCCAACACACTCATTCACATACACTATAGACAATTTAGCTACAGACACTTTACTACTTTATTTACTTATTTATTCATTTACATATTTATTTACTTTATTTACTCATTTATTTAATTACATATTTACTTATTCATTTACTTATCTATTTACATATTTATTTACATATGTATTTATTTACTTATTTAATTACATATTTAATTATTCATTTACATATTCATTTACTTATTTATTTGATTAATTACTAACTCATTTATTTACATATTTACTCAATAACTTTATTAATTATTTACTCATTTATTTAATTACCTATTTACTTTAGTCATTTACTAATCTATTTACATATTCATTTACTTATGCATTTACTTATTTATTTAATTATTACGCATTTATTTAATTTCATATTTAGTTATTTCACATGTTTACATATCAATTAATTTACTTATTTATTTATTTACATGTTAATCTATATATTTATTCATTTTCTTATTATTAATTTGCTTGTTTTTATTTATTTAGCACACTCAGAATTGCACGATGTTCTCCAGAAGTATGAGGTAGATAAAAGAAGGTGTCTGCTGCATATGAAGAGGAAAAGAGTGTGTCGTCTACAGGGCGTTTGTAAAGCCGCAGGAAGGACACTAAGGATTCCAAGATGTTTTCAGAAGCAGGGAGAGTTGATAAGAAAGTGTTTGGCGCATACAGAGAGGAGAGAGAGTGGCACCCTTCCTATTAATACTAGAAAATTGAACGGAATAGCGTATAAGTATGCGATTAGAGACAGACCTGTAGATTAAAATGTGCAACTTCACACAATACACAAGACCACATACTCTAGAAGCACTCACCACTGACGAGCGTTGGTGTGAACCACTACATTTGGCCGATACTTCCTGTAAGGAAGGTTACGGGTCATCATATCCACTGACCCCAAGAGCTCCAGAATGCTGACGTACTAAAAAACACACACACACACACACACACACACACACACACACACACACACACATATGCAGAACAGTCATTTGGATGATTATGTTGATGATTTAAACAAGACAGGCCCGTTTCACCAGCGACGTACGGTTGCAATCACATTATTCCTAAATGCATGTACACTTTTATGTGATGACAAAGTGCATATTTTTGAGTAAGTGCACACCTGTGGCCGGCTGAGCTCCACGGCCACTTCAGGAAGGTTGACTACCAGGTCCATTTTGGGCGAGGAAAAGTCCACATCAGAGCGAGGGTTCATCCGCAACTTGGCATTGGCAGATATCGGACGAAAGACTAAAGCAGGAGCATGAAAACAAAGCTGGTTTGAGCTTAATAGAGACAAACATTGGTGAATGAATGAGAAAAAAGAACCTCACTGAAGTGATAATCCTGAGGGATGGCGGTCTGGATGGCTACGCTGTGCTTCAGGTATCGCTGTAAAAATACACGCGTGACTCATTTTAGAATTCCAGATTCATTTCAAGCATTTTTTAATTCTTTTTTCGTAAACTGTAATGATAAACAGTATTTATTTATTTATTTATTTATTGCCACATCAGCAACTTATGGCTATTTCATGGCAAGATGGGTATACATAAAAATATTGCATGATAAAAACAAATTCATATTATAAGAAAAAGTTACTTAGATAAATACATAAAATATAAATAAATAAAATTACACAAAAATATATTCAAAGTTAAATATGGTTTTTCAGCTCAATTTTTGATAAATAATTTAAAACTCTTCCTGGTGGTACTTTTTTCAAAGTGCTCTAATGATATACAGTAGACCAAATGTATCATTTACATTTTACTGTGTCCATTATTAAAGTAAAATCCACTCAAATTTGTCAACTTAACCAATTTGTGTTGGGACTACATGAAGGAATTGTGTGGAACCCAGCATTTTTACAGTTTACATTTCAAGCATTTTTCATAAACTGCAATGATATACAGTAGACCAAATGTGTCATTTACATAACTGCGTCCAGTCCTAATGTAAAATAATAGCAAAATGCTAAAATATGATAGGGATATATAACCCTTAAATCTGAAAAAGTTAGGAGAGTATGAAAAATGCAAATAAAAAAAGAAAGTAGTGATTTCCAAATATACTTTGACTTGAATTTCATTTCAGACAGTATGATGAACACAAAATATTTCCTGTTTTGTCTGGTTAACTTCATTTCATTTGTAAATATACATCATTTCCTGTCATTCACACCTGCAACACATTCCAGAAAAGGTTGGGACGGGAGCAGATAGGGCTAGTAATCGGGTAAATCGGCTAAATGATGTGATTTGAAACAGGTGATGTCAACAAGTGATTGTATTTTAATTATGATTTAGTACAAAAGCAGCATCCAAGAAAATTATGAGATAATTATTTAAATGTTTACAAATAATGTTCCCCAAATAAAGATAGGAAGATGTTTGGATATTTCACCTTCAACAGTGCAGAACCTCATTAAAAGATGGAATCTTGCGTAAAAAGAAGCCCTATGTTAACAGTGTCCAGAAGCGCTGTCGACTTTTCTGGGCTCAGAGGCATCTGGGATAGACCATCACACAGTGGAAACGTGTACTGTGGTTAGATGACTAAGAAAAGGATCATCCAGACTGTTACAAGCAACAAGTCCAAAAGCCAGGGGCAGTCATGGTATGGGGTTGTGTCAGTGCCCTTGGCAAAGGTAACCTGCACTTCTGTGATGCACCATTATGTTGGAAGCACATAGAGATTTTGGAGCACAATATGCTGCCTTCTTTTCCAGGGACGCCCATGCATATTTCAACAAGACAATGCAAAACCACATTCTGCACACATTACAAAGTCCTGGCTGCAGAGAAAGAGGACTGCAGTCCCGACCTGTCTCCAACAGAGAATGTGTGGTGCATTTTAAAGCGCAAATTGCAACAACGAAGACCCCAAACTGTTGCACACATTAAGACTTGTTTGCAGGTAGAACGGGACAAGCACTTCATCACTTGCTGTCTTCAGTCCCTAAACGTGTTGTGTTTTGAAAGTGTTGTGAAAAGGAATGGCAACATCACAAAGTGGTAAATGCTTTACTGTTTAACCTTTTTTTGAAATGTGTTGCAAGAACCAAAACTGGAATACGTCATTATTTAAAAAACAAAAAAATCAATACAAATCATGAGAAACATATTAAATAATGTCTGTTGTACTGTCTGCAATGAAATACATGTCAAAGTACATTTAGAAATCACTACTTTATTTGTGTTTTAGATATATAGAATATTTATTTAGCTTCATAGAATACGCACAAAAAGATGAAAATTAGACTTAATTAATTCATGATAACCAAAGCTAATTGTATTATTCGGGAGACGGTCAAAATAGTCTTTAAATTAATATTTGTATGACACCATCTCCCTAAATATACACAAAAACATTATTTTTTAGAGATATAACTTGATATAACTTGAGTTAATCAAAAGTCTCAGTCAAATTCAGAATCACCCATGTACAATCAATCAATGAAGATGGAAGATTTTTTGTCGACTGTGAACATACCAGAGCCTCCTCAGGGTTGTGGTTGGAGTACAGCTCTGAATTGACGTTCCAGTAAGCAAACAGATTGTCCAGACGTACAAGCTAAACACATAACACATTTATTAGTATCCATTAATAAAATACTGGTTGACTTTGACACCCGTAACTGTGAAAGAATGAGTTTTAACCTTAAAAAACAGCTTGGCTTTCTCGTCCAGAAGACAGGGGTTCCAGTTCTGATCCGCCGTCTGGAATGTGAAACAGAATTATCATAATCTTGACCGATTTGTGATTAAATGAGCTACTCTTGAAGCCACTGTAATGAGGGTGGACTGTCTAATCATAGTAACAAGACCATTTACTTGTGCTAAAAGCACCTTATTTGTGAGCTTTTCATTATTGATATGACTCAGTTATTATGTTATTGATATATCAGACAGTTATTAATATTCTATTGACAGATCAGGGTGAATCAGAATATTTCACCACATATTAACATGAATGTATTATTTTTATAAAACAATATTATATATGTGCGGCTTACAAGAGGGAAAATAAGTAGTTTTTATTTATTTATTTTTTTTAAATAAGTTTTTTCCTGGAATTAGTATATCTAAAGGAGATGTTGACATGGAATTGAAGCAGATTTTGATTAAAAACCCAAACAATAAAAATAAATGTAAGAAATAAATATATATATATATGCCAACTGACCCAGCCGAGGCTCGAACCAGCAACCTTCTTGCTGTGAGGCGAACGTGCTACCCACTATGCCACCGTGGCGCCATACATGTACATGTATATTTTATATATAAATATAAATAAAAACGTTCTTAAACATATGCATGGATGTGTGTATTTGTGCATAATGAATATACACAGCACACACACATACAGTATATCATGTCAAACGTTTATTTTGGATGCGATTAATATTTACCCTGCACTAAAATCAACAGGTTATAAATATATTTTAAAATAATAAAATAGGACAGTTTATTAATTTTAATGACTGGCATACCTGGAGACTGAGGTTTTGTAATGATATTCCAAAGGAGAGAGGAACGCTGGGATTAGTGACCTGAAAACATGGATAATATTGAGAAAGCAGGGATAATCAGTAAGTGCTGATAGATTTAACGTCATATGAGTGATGAACCACATTAAAAGAAGCATCAGAAGATGTCAGAAATACTCACATCGTCCTCATAGCGGACGTGAATGTTGGAGATTTTCACCTGCAGGTTTTTGATCACCTGTGTTACCAGCTTCTCCACAAACGTGTCCTGCTTCTCTGCCTTTGGATTCTCTGAAAACAAGAAGATAAAAGGAGTTTTGCATCTGCACACACAAATGCACACAATCAAACATGCACACATACAATCAAACACACACAAATGAACACACACAATCAAACATTCGCTTAATCAAACACGAGCATAATCAAACAAGGGCTTGTGCACACATACATGCACACATACATGCACACATACACACACACACACACACACACACACACACACACACACACACACACA
>CAIGQQ010030347.1:97148-115259 GCA_903798035.1 Danio albolineatus | reverse complement strand
ATTAAGGCTGATTACAGAAAGGCCACTGATCATCAGACTGAGCAAACGCTGATCTTTCTGTCTGTCTGAGAAGGAATTAAATCTGGCGCCCTTTACACTCTCGCATGAATGAGATCAACTACAACACAACCTCTCCATTTCACTGCCTGCGGGGAAGATTTCTTCATGTCTTCTTCAAACCATCTTAAATGCCAATTGAGGTCAAAGCACAAAGGTCTGACTTTGGTACAGTTTTACGTATTTAAATTCTGTAGTATTTAAATGTATTTAATAAAACAATAAGAGTCAGAACAACAGTCTTACAGTTTAAATAGCATCTTTGTTTTCTAATCAAGGCTTCTCAAATGTCAACCCAAAGGCCTGTCAGGCACCAATCCAAAGAATTAGTGGATTTAAATAAGTGGATTATACTTAAAAGACAACGTCCTGGGACTTAAATGCACCTTCTTAGAGGAGAGAGTGTGTTCATCTTTGTTTCAAAGCTAGACAAGCGAAGAAATTTAATTAAAACCTCAAAACATGCATGAAACCTAAATTTATATGGTTTGTTCACGCACATTGTGTGCATTAAAGTGACTAAATCCATTCCAGTTAATTCACTTAAGAATAAATAAATCAAAAAATATTCTCTGATGACTTCAGTTTGACTGCTTGAGCGAAATATGTTTAGCCCCACCTCTCCAACGTTCATGATTTAGGACTCTATTTTAACGGTCTAGGTGCAAAGTCTAAAGCGCTTGGCACAAAAGCATTTAGGATGTGTCCAAATCCACTTTTGCACTTTTAGGACAGATAAATACGCTCTGCGCATGCTCTAACAGGGTCGTGCTTATTCTCTTAATGAGTTCTCTGTGTGTTTTGTGCATAACCTGTATTAAACCAATCAGAGTCTCATCTCTCATTCCCTTTAAGAGTCAGTTGCGTCGTGTCATGTCGCATTTGGTATTTACATGACGGACTTTATAAGTGTAAAAACGCTTCACTAGCGAGAAAACAGTTAAACATAGCATCTGCAGCGTGAGGATAAAGAACGAGCCTCCTCCATTCGGCCTCTTAACTTTCGTGGATAGGGAAACGGTGGAAGCTCACTCCACTGAGTTTGTCAAGCGCAAAGATTTGTGTCAAAACTATTTCTAAATTCAGCTCTAATCTCCAGCAAAGGAATAAATGAACAATAATAATGAAGTGTGGTCAAAAAACTGAGTTATATCTAGGGCCAGACGGAATCTGCGGACGTTTTTTGCTATTTCTGCGCAGAATTTTTTTTAAAAATCTGCAAATTTATGCGGAATTATTTTGGGAGTATCATAACTAAAACCTCAATATATGAACTAAAAAGTAATACCTTTTAAACTCGTATTTAATGTTTACAATGCGAATCCAATTAGGTCCATTTTATTTGGTAAACAAATCAAGTATTCTGTATAATATATCTACTAAAAGACAGAAATTATTACTTTACAAACTGTATTGTAAATAAATCATATGAATATTTTCATATTAGTCAATATTATTATTGAAATTAATTTAAAAACTGAATAAATATAAAATTACACACATTTACACCAGTAAATAAACAGAATCAATGAAATCTGTGGAATTCTGCGCGCTCAGATTTCGTGTGGGCCTATCCAAACACACGTCCTGTTCTTATGCCCCATATGGTGACGCAGACGTCTCCAAAACCCCACAGGTGGACAAATCCAAACTTTTTATTAAAACAAATATAAATATGAGCAATTCCATGCAAATGTCAACCTTGCCATGAAAAAATTAAGTTGTCATCATAACTAGCGAAACCCTTCTAATTTTTTGTGTGTATCCTTGTATTTTACAGTGCTGTACAAATACTCAAAGATGTCTCGGTCAGTGTTTTCAAACAATTATATTTGCTTTACCAAAATCTCACAAGTGGAAATTTCACATCCATCACAGAAAAGTGTCACATCCATAACGCAGCTTTTTCTTCATAAACGCAAAAATGTAAATTAAAATAAAACCAGACATGTTTGTTCTACAGAGAGCCGACGCTTATCCTTGTGATTATCATAGTTTCTTTTGGGTTGTGCAGTTTAATCCATAGAATTTCTACAAAGCATGTTGTAGACCAGGGCTATTCAATTAGTTTGTCATGGGGGCCGGTTCATGAAGAGCATCCCAAACGAAGGGCCGGAGAGGTATGACTTGCAATATGAGTGAGGACACAACTACATATGTTGCAGTTTTGCTCCTTAAGACACCCACGTTGGCTTTTTCTACATTAAAATGTATGTATGTTGTACATAATATCAGTGCATTTTACAATGTGGCTTTATTAACAAGCCTTCAAATGTTTTATTTCAAAGCACAACAAAAACAGTGCATTGCTGAAGCAGGCTTCCTCTACATTCAAACACATTCATATGTTTTGAACTGCATAACAATTATGGATGCAGCAATTATAGATTTTGGTTGTACGATTATAGTCTGATGAATAATCATGGTTTCACGGTAATTGCGTCTAATGTAAATTTAAGCTTTATGTTAGGTAGGTCTAAGTATTTAGATTAACTGGTGTTATCATCTGCGTTCACACACTCTCAGAAATAAAGGTACAGGATCTGTCACTGGGGCAGTACCTTTTCAAAAGGTACATATTTGTATCTGAATGGTCTATAATGGTACCTCAAAGGTACTTTTTAGGTACATTTGTGTACGAATATGCACCTGTGAGGTTCCACTGTGGACCCTTCGGGTACAACCTTTTGAAAAGGTATACTGCCCCAGTGACAGGCCCTGTACTTTAATTTCTGAGAGTGTACATACATAATCATTTTTAAAATAATTCGTCTAACATATCTTTTGTTTACATTGCACTGAAAGCCACGCACAACCTCGCCGCAATGTTTTCTAATGCGTGCGCCCGGATAGCCGCCATCGAGCGCATTGTTCCGCTTGCGCACACACATTGGCGTATTCTAGAAATAACAAACATGCGCGCGGAAAGGATGTAATAGTGGAACGGCGCGCCGCTATAGTTAATCCAGTGTGCTTGCATTGGCATCGGCGTACAAGCTCGGGACTTTAAACTAGCGCACAGGTGGCATAACTGTTTAATTGCAGCAGTTTCGTTCTGTACAACAGAAAGCGCAGTTGTAAAGCCTTTACGAATAATTAACCGTGACGAATAAAAGCGCAGTGAAATCGGCGAATCGTGGCATCCCTAACAACAATATCAGTGCATTGTACAAAAGGCAGTTTCTACAAAAATATCCAAGTGTTTCCGGCTGCCAGATCCACTCGCTTAATATCAGGTGACTCAACTAAATTTATTTCTGATGTATTGTTCAAACTAATTGGAGGGCCAGAAAAAATGGTCTTGGGGGCCGGGTTCGGCCCGCGGGCCGCCAATTGAATAGCCCTGTTGTAGACTGTAAACTCGCAGACCTTTTTTCGTCACATCCATAACGCATGTTTATTTCCCTCATTTAAAGTATAAAAATAGTTTTCAGATTGCTATTTTTCTGATCCCATAATTCTGTGTATATTTGTTTTGAAAAACATAAACAGATGTTTCAGTATAATGTTAACATATACCTTATCTGTGCATTTATGTTTTGAGATTTTACTGCAAATGTCACATCCATAACGCTGGAATTGCTCATATGCTTATAACAAATCATACCGTTAATAATATTAACATTATACTGATGCAGATTGAATAAACTGAAAAAGCCCCCCGAGGGGAAGGCAGTGGTGTTTATGTTTCTAGAACATTTTAATCCTTAAATTGTTTTCATCTGTAGAGATATTTGTGTGTTGTTGTTGTTCATCCTGTGTGTATTCAGCAATGTGTAAAGCATTTGGACCTGCATGGCACATAACTATAGTGCGGGACTTTAGAGCCGCTTTTAGTTAGTCAATGGTGCGGTCTATTTCAGTTCCTCAAGATAGCAACACACCAACAATGCGCCTTAACACACCTCCTTCTTAGACCAGCACACCTATGAGTCCACAAAGTGGTGCAAACGGATTTGCCATTTAAACAATGTGGCACAAAACGTGAAAATTAGGGTTGAGCTGGTCTGAAAAGTGCAAAAGTAAAACCTCGCCTCTACTCAATATTAATTTTAGTTAGAAATACACCATCACATGAAATAAAAAGTCTGAAGCAACTTCTGGTTCATGCAGATGTTTGTCATAAAAGGCATGTTTTAAATTAAATTTGTTTAATTAGACTATTTTGGGCAGCACAGTGGCTCAGTGGTTAGCACTGTGGCCTCACAGCAAAAAGGTAGTTGGTTTGAGCCCTGGCTGGGTCACTTGGCATTTCTGTGTGGAGTTTGCATGTTCTCACCGTGCTCGCATGGGTTTCCCCCCACAGTCCAAACACATGCGCTATAGGGGAATTGAATAAGCTAAATTGTCTGTAGTGTATGAGTGAGAATGAGTGTGTATGGGTTTTTCCCAGTACTGGGTTGCAGCTGGAAAGGCATCCGCTGTGTAAAACTTATGCTGAAATAGTTGGCGGTTCAATCTGCTGCAGCAACCTCTGAAAAAGAGACTAAACCTAAGTAAAAATTAATGAATAATTAGCCTATTCCACTGAATTTTGTATCTATATAGTCCCTAAATATATGTAAATGCTGGACAGTTTCCACAAATTTGTGCCCCTCAAACCAAAGACTGAGGTAAAGTTGGTTTTATATTCACACATGCAGAAAAATGCTCTTTAAAAATTCTAAATCATGAAATTTTATCAGCAGCCATCGACCATCAAGATACAGCAGTCAAATAAAACAGCACTAATGCAGTTAAGTCATATTTACATATGATTTCAGAACGAATAATCAAAAATACCATGGTAAACAACAGGGAGCGGGTCACAAGTTGTTACTGAACGAATGTGCTAACATTAAACCAACTTTACCTCAATAAACCAAAGTTACACTTCTGTAAGAAATCCTTGATGGATAAAACGACGACAAATAAAACACCAGAAGCAAAAGTAAACGTTAAACATCTTTATTTTATATAAATAGATTCACTATAAAACTTAAATTAGCCACAGTATGAAAAGTTCAATAAACATGTTAAAGTGCTTACATAATCGAACCTCTAAAAATTTCATTTCTTTTAAAAATAGAAAAAATGCACCTGATATAAACATTGGTCATTTATAAAAAATACTGCATTATCCATAACATGCACTTCATCAGCAAGCAAAAAGGTCATTTTTTTCCAACAAAACGTTCATGGCACCACATTTCAGTCAGTTCTGTGCTAAACGGGCCAGTAGCAAACAGGTGACAAGTGTAAAAATCAGTACCCACCAAGCAATTTTGAGTTTAATAGACATCTAGCATAGATGTTTCGTCTAAAACTAGTCTAAATTTTACAAAGAACAGCACAAAATTAGACTAATCATCAGTCATAAACAAACTTCTCATTTATTCCAGTGTATTTGATCACTAGTCTAGTTTTATACGTCCATTATTGCCTTGTTTTAGCACAGGCGTCTATGTTTAGACGTCTGTTAGACATCTATTTATCATCCTTTGAGTGTTTGTGGTGCATATTTCAGTCACACACCTGTATGCAGTAGTTCTTGCCGTTATTATTGTCCCATTCAGCAGCGGTGAACGTCGCCGGGAAGTATGAAACGCAGAACTCCACGCGTTCATGCGGGTCTATCCGTTCAGGAACGCTGATGTTGAACTCAAACACGTCGGTTCCCGGTTCCCCGTAGCACTGGTCCAGGTACGTGCACGGAACGTCCTGGTGTGTTTTCCAACTGTTAAAAGTAATACGGACGTGCACAGCTTTCTCGAAGCAGACGTTCTTGACGCGAACGGTGCCGAGAACGGAGCGTTTGGTGACGTCACAGCTCTCTAACAAAACCGTGTGTTCCTGCAGCCGGTTTCTGAACGCTTGGTAATCACAACACGGCTGCTCGAAGCCAAGTTTCAGCCTCGAGGTCACTTTAGCAGGCTCGTTAGCACAGCTCAGCTTCTTCAGGCGTGGGATTTTTAACGGTTCGAGTGGGATTTTGTCCTCTTTGTCGGAGAATAGGCGCACCGTGATGAGCGCAAGGCCTTTGGCGTCTGCGAACGCGACGCGTTTTTCACGGCGGCCATTTTTGCCGGTTAGGATGTCCGCGGATGGGGAGTGTCGGTACTCAAACACCGGCTGATAGGAGATGCAGGGCCGCAAGGGTTTGGGTGAAGACATGAGCAGGTGGTGGTTGATGTGTGGAGAGCCTCTGCACCGGAAACCTACCGCCATATCCACCGACCGGACGGACACCGGCGGCCCAAACCGCGACATCACACTGGAGGACGACAGAAATGCGGCAAAAATCAAGATTTCAGTTATTTTATTTAATCACACACGGTTTGTTAAAGGGATAGTCCACCTAAAGGTGTGCGTTTCTTTTTTTTTAAATTGTCACCCTCAATGGGGTTTAAACCTTGCTGAAAACCTGTAACCATCGACTGCTATAGTAGAAACTATGGAAGACTCTTAAATACTTTTTAAATTAAATTAATATGAGCAAATTTGACTCAATTTGTACATTTTTAAAAATGCATGGGAAACTTAGACATGGTAAATATATATACTGTTAGTTTTTGTTAGATTTCCCTTGTATTAAATACAAGGGAAGATCATTTTAAACCTGGAACCACACTGCAAGAAATAATCCAGCATTTCTTACAATGTGGTTCCAGGTTTAAAATTATCCTCCCTAGCATTTAATGCAAAAAAAACTAACAAAAACTAACAGTATATATTTTTACCATGTCCAAGTTTCCCATTAATTCTTTAAAAAATGTACAAATTACTGTCCACTACCTATTCAGGCAGGGGCAAAAACCCCAATGTTTTGCAAACCTAAAAGAATAATTCATCCAAAAATAAAAGGTTAACACCATTTTCCAATATCAAGCGTTTCTAAACCTTTTCCGAGAAGAGTTTCTTTCTTCTGTTGAACACAAAGGATGATATGTTGAATAAAGCTGGAAATCTGTAATAAATCATCCCCATTGTGCATATTTGTTTTCCAATATGAAAAAAAGTGAATGGTTACAGGTTTTCAGCTTTTTTCAGAATATATTTTGTTAAACAGAAGAAAAACTACCACTCGAGGCGAGCAAATTCTCAATTTTTGTGTGAAATCCCCATTGAAATATAACTATTACCAAGCAGGTTTTGCAAAATTTAATCAAATCTGTATGTTGGATGTTTTTTCTGCTTGGTTCATTAGTTCACTTCAGACTGAAAATAGTGTGTAACGCTGGTGTTTAACAAACTTACTTTACACAAGTCATCTTGGAGGATGTAATAAAACCAAAACGTTCTTTCAAAACTTCAGTTTCCTTCTCCAAAGTGGCCACACACACTTTAAACAGAACCAATGCTGTAGAAAAACACACATTACACTTAAGTTAGTAATTTAACATCAGTCACACTCAAACCTCTAAAAGACAATGATTAAATGAAAATGCTTACTGTGCTTTCATTTTATTATTGGATAATCCGATGAAAGGTGTGTTTCGTCTCGACTACCTGCTCGCTTTGGCTTCAGGAAGCATTATGTGAAGGCTTGCGTCACAGCATCTTTTATAGTCGCTTGATCCCTCCTCCAAACTCAGGCCAATGAGATTTACAAGGACCGGATAGGGCTTAACCAGCTATTTACAACCTGATCTGTGAGCTGAAGAGTCGCTGGGAGGACAAAGAAATTAGGAGACCTTACAAACATCAAGTTAGAAAAATTGAAACAGTTTTGGGGTTGGTTTAGCTTTGAGTACATCCACCTTCCTCACATCTTTTAAAACAATGTTGATGTATTTGAACTCTCAAGCTTTTTAATTGTGTGTATTTTTATGTTTTTGTATCAGTTTGTTTTATATTATACTTATTTGTGCTCCAATCTTGTGTATGTTCAGCACTTTGGCCAGCTTTGCAGTGTTAAATGTGCTAAATAGATCAAATTTACTTATCAGTATGAGAAAAGCGGTTGCTTTTTTATCTACGTTCATGATATGTAAAATACAATAAATCATGAGCAATATATCACAGATATCAAAGCATAATAATACAAGTGCAATGCACCTTTAAGTCTGCATGAAATCTAAATATATGTTTATTTTGCTAGTGCACATAGTTTTAAATTAAAAACATAATCTATGCCAGATAATGCACTGAAATGTTGGTAGTTTTTTTTTTAATCAATCTTGCTGCTGCTCTTTTGTTTTTTTAGAAAAAACAAATATGCGATTCTAAGACATCAAATAAAAATAAGCAAAAATAAAATACATTTTTAGGTTTACATTTTGGGCGCCACGGTGGCCGAGTGGTTAGCACGTTCGCCTCACAGCAAGAAGGTCGCTGGTTCGATCCCCGGCTGGGCCAGTTGGCATTTCTGTGTGGAGTTTGCATGTTCTCCCCGTGGTTGCGTGGGTTTCCTCCAGGTGCTCCGGTTTCCCCCACAGTCCAAAGACATGCGGTACAGGTGAATTGGGTAAGCTAAATTGTCCGTAGTGTATGTGTGTGAATAAGAATGTATGGATGTGTTTCCCAGAGATGGGTTGTGGCTGGAAGGGCATCCGCTGCGTAAAACAAATGCTGGATAAGTTGGCGGTTCATTCCGCTGTGGCGACCCCGGATTAATAGGGGGACTAAGCCGAAAAGAAAATGAATGAATGAATGAGGTTTACATTTTAGATATAACATGCAAAACATGGAAGAACCAATAAATTAGGAGACTTGACAAGTAACAGGGACACAGCAAAATAAAAACTATTGGGTTAGTTAAGGCTAAATACATTTAAGTGAAAACAATGAACTTCAGTATGAGGCGTTCCTTTTCCCCCAACATTCATGGTGTGCAAAATACTATAAATCACACATATATACATAAATTACAGATATCGAACAACAGAAGATTTAATACACCATAAAGTCCACATGAAATCCAAATGTACAATGTTTTATTTGCTAGTGCATATAGTTTTAGATTAAAACAGTAATCTGTGCCAGTTAATCCACTGAAGAAAAAAGTTTGGGTAATTTGTTTATCAATGCCATCAGCAGTCTAGGTGGGAAGCTTCTTTGGGGCTTCTCCACACTGTAACTCTCCCGGATTTTGGAAAGACAGGTGAAGGTGGACTCATCAGAGAACAATACATGATTCAAATTGTCCACAGCACAAGATTTTCTCTGCTGACACCATTGGAACTGTTGTTTAGCATTGGCACAAGAGACCAAAGGTTTGGCTATAGCAGCCTGGCCATGTATATTGACCCTTTGATGCTTCTGCTGAACAGTTTTGGTGGAAACAAGAGAGTTGAGCTGCACATTTAATTCTGCAGTGAGATTTTCAGCTGTGGTGTGGTTTTTGCTCACCAACAATTTGTCCTTTTTTGAACTCTGACATGTCACTCATAATGTTGTGTGCATTGAAATATTTTAAGCAAAAAATGTGCTGTTACTGATTGGAAGATTAGCCATGAAACCTCCAACACTAAATTAGCCAGTGTTCGTTTTTTCGTCCAACCCCTGTATATTAGAATGTCCTGTTTAATATTTGTTTTCTGAGTGAAAACTGATGACTTAAATACACTTTTTCACCATAATTTACAGACACTTGCTAAAATTTAATATAATTTAGCAACATCCAATAATCTTTCCCAGAGATGGGTTGTGGCTGGAAGGGCATCCGCTGCGTAAAACAAATGCTGGATAAGTTGGCGGTTCATTCCGCTGTGGCGACCCCGGATTAATAAAGGGACTAAGCCGAAAAGAAAATGAATGAATGAATGAACATCCAATAATCAGGCATATTTAGAACATTATGACAAATTAAATGTCTCGATTTAAAAGTCTCCTTTAAAGCCCCAAAATACTCATTAATTGTAACGATTTTATTTCACAGAAACCAAAAATTAAACAACTCATCTTCATTTTTCTTTTGCATTATTAAAAAAAAACATACGCAAGAAATCAAATGCAATAACAGCAGTCTGGAAGAAGAAATCAATAAATTGAGGATTATTTTATTTTCCAGAAACGTTAAACAACACATTTATTTATGACATCTCCAATAGCGTCTGCTAAAATGTCATTTGCTTTAGCATTTGTTTATACATAAAAAAGAAATCAGGCGTATTCACAGCAAGAATCATTTCATGACAAACTAAAAGTCTCTATTTAAGAGTCTCATTTGCATTGCATATTTAAATACTTAAATATTCAACAAAAATGGGACATCTTATCTTAAAAAATAATAATAATCACATTATATAAAAAAAGCAAACGCAACAAAGCAAATGCATTAATCCAGAAATCAAGGAGTTGAGGATTATTTGATTTTCCCGAAATGTTGAACAGATTTATTTCCTCAAACACTAGAAAGGCATTCATTTTTTTAAACAAGATGTTTTTCAGCAAAAATAATTTGATGAAAATAAACAAAAAAAAAATACTATTTAAGGATCACAGCAGCCCTAAAATGCTCTTTTGTCATTCAAAATCTTCATACTTGGTCTGTATCCTTCAAGTAAGTCAATTTTACCCATTTTTCAGCAACATTTATTCAGTATTAAGTTTTTAATATGATGTACACATCTCATTTTGAGCTAAAAATACTTTTAGTTCATATTTACAGCTCAGAATGACTGATTTATGAAGGCTTTTCTAAAACCCCATGCCATTATGTTTCAAATATTGCATTTTGCTGTGAAAAATACACCAAAAATCTTGCAAAATTGAATTTATTTTCGATCTCAAGAACATCTGATCTCTGGATCTCCAAAATCCAGAGGATTGCAATCCCGTATGCATGTCATAATAGCAAAAACTCCATATTAGGTGATTATTTCCATCTCGTGATGAAAAAGACAAATACACGGCTCATTGACTTTCCATAATTATTCTCACAGTTTCCAACAAATCTGGAAAGCTGTGATGATATTCTTATTTGATGCCATTTATGCAGCCGAATTGAACATAATTCTGCCTCGGGATGAAGCAGGAAGACTCAGCAGGCCCATAAAACAAAGCAGTGAGCGTGATTTTTAACCTCATTAGGCTTTCATTCTTTACGCTTGAGCTTCTCTTTTGAAGAGACGCAGAGCAGGATAGAAAATTACCATTGCTGCCATATCAGACCTGCCATTCGGCACGTAGCAGGCAAGAATGTGGTTTGAACTCTTGCCAATCAATAGTCTTGAATAGAGAAATGCAAACTGACTGCCTGTTTGCACGTCTAAATGCACACAAACAACATGATTCATTGGATTTACTACATTTGTCTGGTTACAAATATAATTTATATGTATAATATTCAGCTTAATTAGTATAAACTCAGCACATATAAATTGTTTGCAACCACTTACCTTAAAAAATGTAGTAAATCCATTGAATTGTGTAGTTATAAGCAGCGCCAGATATAATCTGAGGACATTTTTTGCTATTTCTGCGGAGTATTTTGTTAAAAATCTGCGGATTTATGCGGAATAATTTTAGGAGTATCATAACTAAAAATTTAGTATATTAAATAATAAGTAATACCTTTTTAACTTTTATTTAATGTTTACAATGTAAATCCAATTAGATCCACTTTATTTGGTAAACAAAGCAAGTCTCTCGTATAAAATCTCTTCTAAAAGACAGAAAATAGTACTTTACAAACTGTATTGTAAATAAACCATATGAATATTTTCATATTAATCTATATTTTTACTGAAATTTATTTGAAAACTGAATAAATATAATTTTACACACATTTACACAAGTAAATAAACAGAATCAATGATGGGCTAAAAATCTGCGGAAATCTGCAGAATTCTGCACGCGCAGATTCCGTGTGGCCCTGGTTATAAGCAGCGCCAGATATAATCTGAGGACATTTTTTGCTATTTTTGCAAAAAAATGACCAAATTAGCATCTCCTCCTTTTTTATTTATTTTTTATTTTAGTTAAAAATAATTCTTTTATTTTTAAATTATTCTTTTTTTATATATATATTGTGTGTGTATGTTTTACTTTAGTTTGTTTGCTGCTTTGTTTTGATGTTCTGTATTGTTAACTTTGGAAAAAGCAAAATAAAAATATATAACCCCCCAAAAAAAAATGCTGGGTGAAACGCTAGTGTGGACGCGCATCGTTTTCATGCTAAAACGCTCTAGTCTAAACGGGGCCTTATAGTGCAACTAAAGTCAATTTAATCAATGCTTTTAAAGTGTATATTTGAAATACATCACAATATCATAAAGACCGGCCATCCCTGACTATTATAAGTCATTATTACAACGACTCACTCACTTCCCTTCTAAATCTGCTTTTATGACTGCGTTCAGGACATTCGGAGCACTGCGTTTATATGCCCGAGGCTGCTTTATGATTTCAGTCAAGTTTACAGATGTCTGCTCGATGTGTGGACTTCCTGCGCCTCACAACAAAAGACTTCACTATTCATTCCAGGATTTGCGCAGAGCATTAGCCAATAGCTGGACTGTGACCCAGTTTTGCGTCAGCCGCACTTGACGATTTATATGCTAGAAATGATGATGGACGTTGCGGGTTTCCTGTCACTCGAGGGCTGAAGGAAACAATGTGAAATCGGATGTTGAGATAGAAGCCAATGCTGCTTTATAAAACTCCCCTCTTTGGTAAGAATTAGCATTGGTGATGTCAACAAACAGTAGGTGTGGTTATAAAATGTAGCCCTGAAATACATAGTCAAACAACGATAGGTCTATAATTTACTGTCCCACTGAGACACAATTGTACAACCCCAAATCAGATAAAGTAGGGACAGTTTAGAAAACACAAAGAAAAAATGATAGATAGAAGTGACTTCCAAACGTACTTTGACTTGTATTTCATTGTAGACTGTATGATGAACACAAAATACTTCATGTTTTGTCTGGTCGGCTTCGTTTCATTTGTAAATATACATCCTTTCCTGTCTTTCAGACCTGCAAAAACACTCTAAAAAATGTTGGGATGGTAGCAGATGGGGCTAGTAATCAGGTAAACTGGTGAAATAATGATGTGGTTTGAAACAGGTGATGTCAACAGGTGATTGTAAATATGATTTGGTCTAAAAGCAGCATTCGAGAAAGGTCTAGTCCTTTAGGAGCAAAGATGGGCCGAGAATCGGCAGGTTGCCAACAAATACCTGAGAGAATTATTGTAATGTTTAAAAACGAAGGAAAGATGGGAAGACATCTGGATAATTCAGCTTCAACAGCGCAAAGCATCATTAAGTGGGGTTTATTTATAAACTAAATTTCGAGAGGATCTCATGCTTATGATTGAACACAGCTGGTACCACATCAGCTCAGCACAATACACCAATCAGACGAATCCTGAGACACTATAAATCACCAGAGCTTTCTACTCCGGTCATCTTCGTCTTGAAGAATCCCCCCTTCCACCCCAACTCCTCCCCTTCTCTGATAGGGTGGCACGGTGGCCCAGTGGTTAGCACTGTTGCCTCACAGCAAGAACACCACTAGTTTGGCCTGTCCCTGAGCCAGTCGGTGTTTCTGTGTGGAGTTTACATGTTCTCCCAGTGTTCGCGTGGGTTTTCCCCGGGTCCTCCGGTTTCCTCCCACCGTCCAAAAAACATACAAAGTAAATCGACTACTTTAAATAGCCTCTTAAGGCAATTCTAGTCAGATATATCTCAGCACGTTCACAAGCGGGGGGAGTTCTCGAGACTTACCTGAGCTTAAACTCTCCTCTCGCCCTTTAAACGGGAGGGAGCCCCGGGCTCGAGGATATTCTGAGCTTAGGGCTCTCTCCCGAGACAGCATGCCAAATACGCTTTATTATCAATCATCAGCTAAGTGTGAACTCTTGAAAAGATTTAAGGAATCTGGAAGAGTTTCAGTGCGTAAAGGAGAAGAGCGCAAGCCTAAGCTGAACAACTGTGATCTCCAATCCCTCAGGCGGCGCTGCATCAAGAATCCCCAGTCATTTATAAGCCTGATCACCACATGGGCTCAGGACTACTGCGGCAAACCTTTATCGAGTAGCACAATACACAGTTACTTCAACAAATGCCATGCAGTTAAAACTGTACAGTACCAAAAGAAAGCCCTATGTTAACAGTGTCCAGAAGCGCTGTCGACTTCTCTGTGCGTGGAGGCATCTGGTATGGACCATCACACAGTGGAAACGTACACTGTGGTCAGATGACCAGAGAAATGGACGCTGTGTGAAGAAAAGGATCATTCAGACTGTTACCAGCAAGTCCAAAAGCCGGGGTCTGTGATGGTATGGGGTTGTGTCAGTGCCCTTGGCTAAGGTAACTTGCACTTATGTGATGCACCATTAATGCTGGAAGCACATTGAGATTTTGGAGAACAATATGCTGCTTTCTTTTCCAGAGACACCCATGCATTTATATACACCACATTAAAAAGTCCTGGAAAAGAGGAAAGAGGATACAAGTACTTGAGTGGCCTGTCTACAGTCCCGACCTGTCTCCAATTAAGAAACTGTGGTGCATTTTGAAGCGAACGGAGACCCCATACTGTTGCCCAACTTAAGACTTCTTTGCAGTAAGAATGGGACTAAATTACAACAGAAACACTTCATCACTTGCTGTCGTCAGTCCCTAAATGTGTTTTAATTGTTGTGAAAAGGAATGAGGCAACATTACAAAGTAATAAATGCTTTACTTGTAGCGCCCTTTCCCTATGGCAATAGAAGGGCCCTGAATTCTGATAGATTAGATCCCTCTAATTTGTAATTTAACCCCAAAATAAATCCTATAACTCCATTCCAATTAATGTAAATACTTTCGTTCAAAGAGGTAATGATTCGCACTCATCAGGTAATTGCTTTGTGTTGTTTTTATTTTTACATTCTTTGGGTGACTCAATGACACAAACGTTTCGGCACAATGCCTTCCTCAGTGTGAAAAAACAAAAGCAACACGAAGCAATTACCTGATGAGTGCGAATCATTACCTCGCTGAACGAAAGTATTGACTAGATTAACGCACCAAAAAGCTTCTATAAAAACCGCAAGCGTGCAGGGCAAATTTCATTAATTAATGTAAATAATAAACAGCCAATCTAGTACCAAATTCGAAATCACTTTGTCAAATTTACTGAAATACACTTAAACAAATAAAGAAATAAAGGTTTGTTTCAAAATAAAACTTTTGTTCTCAGTTTTTTTCAGACTTATTAAATAAACCGTAAAATCAACAGTTCAGTTAGGGGGAAAAAAACTAAATAGTCCAAATAAAATAAATTGAAAAATATGTAAACCTCGTTGCAGGCCTGTTTCGCTGCTGGCAACTTTATTTGAAATGACCAAAAATCAAGAGGAGCACATTACATAATGTTTGTTGTATTGACTGCAATTAAATACAAGTCAAAGTAAATTTAGAAAATCGCTACCAGTTTTCCTGACTGTGCCAACTTCTTCTGATTTGGGGTTTTGGACCACGGCAGCACGATAATGGGAAAATATGGGTAATATTGCATGGAATGTTCAATTTCTTACATTTTGCATCTAAAAAAACACTTGCCACCATTCACAGCCATTATATGAATCACTAAGAACAATGGATGCAGCTCAAAATCTTCTACTGAAGAATAATTTGATGACCTGTGGGTGAGTAAATTACCAAGAAATGTTCATTTTTGGGTGAACTACCCCTTCTTGTACAAGTTTGAGCGTAACGGATGAGTAAACGTTGACAGAACTGCCATGTTGACGGCATGACTTGTGAAGTTTCCACATACTTTATTGGCCACATTTCCGTGGTGTGTTGGTGAATCATGATTCATCATGCAAGATGAGACACCTCAGTAAATCACACGTTTCGTAACGCTTGAACAACAATTAAAACACTTCATGCATGGTTCAGCCTTGCAGGCAGAGTTTTTGGATTGTGAATGCTGTAAACGTGAGCACCGGTGTATAATTAACCTGGTAAACAAACAGGTAAAATGGTCACGTACAGCAGAGGAGACGTGCTGAAGAGGATATGGAGAAACTGGTGGATTTCTCAAGCGCGAGGGAGCGGTCTAAGGGCGTGATTGATGGCTAATTGATATCAGAGTCAGGTCATAAGGTGAATTTAGAGATACTGTAAGATACAGGGAGTGCAGAATTATTAGGCAAGTTGTATTTTTGAGGATTGATTTTATTATTGAACAACAACCATGTTCTCAATGAACCCAAAACACTCATTAATATCAAAGCTGAATATTTGTGCAAGTAGTTTTTAGTTTGTTTTTAGTTTGAGCTATTTTAGGAGGATAAAATAATAATCCATAATCCTGGACCTTGCTGTATTCTGAGCAGCTGCTTGGCGGAGTAGCAAGCATGAGACTGATTCCTGTGACCCTCCAAGGACAGACGAGCCTCGAGTTCTCCAGCCTCCGGCGCCTAGACTGCAGCTAGAGCTGCGCACCGATGGATTACTCTTCTGTGTTTGAACTCTAAGTAGTGAATATTAAACAACACTGAACTGCAACATTAATAACTAAACTGACATTTTCAATTTACTATAATCTTCTATGTGAAGCTGCTTTGACACAATCTACATTGTAAAAGCGCTATACAAATAAAGGTGAATTGAATTAAAAATGAATATATTAAAACGTGTTTGTTTGTCGTAAAAATTCGTAATAATGACAAAAAAATACTAATTTGTGGATCTCCTTACTTCCGGGTTCAGCTATCTGCCGCTGTGGCAGGTGTATTCTGGGAAATTTTCTTACCCCTCCGTTTGAAGTGTGGTCCTGAAAAATCTTTGTTGGAACGGGTGTATAGCCCTTGCCCTTAGCCCTACGCCTTTAAGCTAAAGAGAATTGGGACACCACTACCCCTTGACGTGAACGCGCAAAACGAGGGGTAGGGGTAAGGGGAAGTGCTAAGGGGGTGAATTGGGATTGGGCCTTATTCACTCACACTTATTCACCTACACACAGACGCACACACAAATAGAGGAACAATATAGAAACATGACCAAAAAAGGACATTATCCATCCAAAACACACACACTCACTCTCTCTCTCTCTCTCTCTCTCACACACACACACAGGCAGGCACAAACTCAAAAATAGTGAACAATATAGAAACATAAATAATTAAATTTTATTTCTAGCACCGCAACAAAACCCCAGTGACCACTAAATGACCTCATCCATCCATACCAACAACTTCCCTTTAACGGAGAAAAACCACAGCTTCTGTTTCTGACCAGCCTGCGACAGCAGAGCCGGCAGTGTGTGATGAAATATTGCAATATCATCACTACAATGCACGACTACACAACTGCTGCCCTACACTTGAATGTATTTGCAGTTACACTTTATTTATATTACATTCAAACTCAGTAAAAATGCTCTTAAAGGGACAGTACACCTTAAATGGACCTGTTTGCTCTACACATATGATTATTTTTCTTCTGTTGAGCAGAAAAGATATTCTGAAGATAAATTCATTGACATCCATAGTAAAAAATAAAAAATAATAAAAAAAAATACTATGGAAGTCAATGGCTGTTTTTTTAACCAGGATTCTTTAGAATATCTTCCTTTTGAATAAGTGAATGAACAAGACAGAATTATAATTTGTGTGTGAACTGTCCCTTTAATTTAGTTTTGTTATGTGCATTAATCATTTATGAACCGTAAATGCTATTATATTCAAACATAAGGTCATACTTCTGGATCTGTATGGTGTGAGGACACTGTTTTTTCAGTCATACACAGATGATCGGATTCCTCCATGGCGTCTTCTGCTCGGGTTTAAATGAGCTGCACTGCTCCGCTGGCCACTAGAGGCGCTATTGTGCGATAACGCATCAGGTGCTGCGAACCCTCGTCCAGATCCACAACGTACTCCCTGAGAAAGAGATCCACAGAAACACTGATCAAGAGAACATTCAAGTCGCTTTAATGACCTTATTCTTGACGTACGAGCAGACACAGACACTAGCTATGTTTCCAACCAAAGATTAAATTTATGCGCAAAACTGGAATATTGCATAAGACATGCAAATAAAGCAGCGTTTCCATGCAATGAGTCAAAGAGAACAAAATCATCACTTCCTGATTAACTGGCCACTAGAGGCACTATTGTGCGACAACG
>CAIGQQ010030347.1:67738-86904 GCA_903798035.1 Danio albolineatus | reverse complement strand
CCCGGATTAATAAAGGGACTAAGCCGAAAAGAAAATGAATGAATGAACATCTCTGTTTATAATTGCAATATATATAGTTTATAACTGCAGTATATGTTACTGGAATGAATCAGACATAATGCAGAATTCCTCAATATTTAATACCCTTTATTTATTTGTATTTTTTTATTTGTACTTTTGTAGTAATTCCAAAATACAAGAATTAGTATACACCCCAACCTCTGATACAGATACTAAAGCAATGCTAATCTGGCTGGATAAACTGCATTATTAGATTTGAGATATGCTCCAGGGTTCAACACTAAGGATTTTTTCTACTGGCCCGATTGGAGCAGTGGTTCAGATTTTACATGCCCTGCCAAATGTTTCACTGGCCCCACCAAAAAAATGAAAATAAAAAGTTAATTGCTATTTCTTAGTGTTTTATTTCTTAGTGTTTTATTGCAAAACAAAACCTGGCTGACTTAATTACAGCGAAACATCACAAAACAGACATTTTCTTTTAGCCTCATAATCTGATGTTGCCGTCATGTTGTCGTCTCTTTGCTGTGTTGGTTTTTATGGAAGGTAAATCCTGCCAATTTTAAATAAATTAAACAAACATTGGAAATAAAATAAAAGGGTCAAAAATTGGAAATAAAAGGGTCAATAAAAAGAAAACATAAATTTACGTTTTAATGTGAAGTGTGTCACTATTGTAGCGTGAACATTAATAACAGGCTTTGTAAAAATTGAGTCTTGATGCGGAAATGCAGTGAAAATAAAATGTTAAATCAGCATCTTCATTTTATTTATCAATTTGATAGGGATGATGTGTTGTCACAGTGAAAATGAAAATTATTTCATTTTCAATTTTGGCAGGTATTTAGCGAGCAGTGTTTTATATTGAAATTGTTAATCCGGTTTTCATTTTAATTTCCAATGTTTGTTTAATTTATTCAAAATTGGCAAGATTTACCTTCCACAATTGACCAATAGTCGCAGACAAATTAAAATTTAGTGACAAGGCAGCACTGGCCTGATCGGGCCAGTAACGATTCTGTCTACTGTCCCGAAGATCTCTCACACTGTCCCCGGGCCATCGGGCAGTCCTTACTGTTGAGCCAATCAAATATTGCTGTTGAACTATGCTGTCGCATTCAGTTTTGCATTGTGTTATTGTTTTGAACAGAAGTTTTACAGTATCGGAAACAGTATGTGAGCACGTGCAGAATGTCCTGTACGTACACAGATTTTTTGCCAGTAGTTGTGTCTGAGTGAGAAAAGAAGTCATGAAATCTGAAAGATGTAGTCACTGAATGCATTTTGTGCCAAAACACTGATAATTGATCCTCAGTTTAACCCACACAGACTTCTGTTGTGCTCACTGTGTGAAGAGTTCTGCAAAAGTGACCTAAGTATTGAGAAATGTGCCCTAGCGTGTGTAAAAAACTGTAATACATAAGTTATAATAAGTTTTTAGAGGTGCAGTTTATATATCTGACTGTTTGTTAAAGGACAAAATTGTGTTACAAATAGTATATAAATATATTTATACATTTTAATACAAGAATTATTGTGACGTGAAGAAAATATAAAGCTGTGCACGGAACGCACCGTCAATGCACCGTGATATCCAATTGAACCGAATCGATGGCATGATATTCGTAACCGAACTATGAGACCAGTGTAGGTTCACACCTCTACTGTATAATGTATTCATTGTAATGTTAATTACTGCAAAAAGTAAATAAATAAATATTTAAATAACTGAATAAATAAAAAAAGAAAGCATATTTTCTTATAGCGTCATTAATATGTTTCCTGGCCTCAACTACAGTGTTACAAGCTTCACTCATCTACTGGCTAATATCCATCACACAAACTTTTATCGAAGTGAAAAGCACTGAAGACCGACTCATACCATGTGTGTGAGCTGCTCCATCACACACTCCACCAACTCAGACTTGTTCTCCAACAGTTCTGGAGAAAACTTCTCATTGAGCCAAGCCTGAAACAGGAGAGCGACAGACACGCATTAGAAAACACGGTTCTTCTACTCTGTGATGACACTCACATTAAAACAGCCTCCAACTCTAAAGTACTTGGAGTAATTCACACACTCAGCGCCTCGACACACTGCAGGTTGTCCAAAAAAAAAGCAGCTCTTCCATTGACAACAACAGCATGTTGATGCTAGGCTCTGGAGAAAATACTTACCAATTAATCCATGCAAATTAACACAATGGGGGGAAATAAAGTTTGTTTAGGTCATTTTTAATCAAAATATAACCAATTACTTCCACTCTGGAAATGACAGCCCTTCTCTGTTTGGGCAAAATGTGCTTAGCCACGCCCCGTCCCTCTGCAAAAAATATAACCGCGCCCTCCCAAATTAATATTCAGCTTCGGTTGGAAATACATCATCATACAGAAACTTCCCACTTTAAAGTACACATGAAATCAAAATGTACAATGTTTATCTTGCTAGCACGCACTGTTATTCTTTAGCTGAACAATTGAGTTAGTTTTAACTCATTAAGTTAATCCAATTAAAAAAGCGTTTTAGCCATTTTTAATAAAAATCTGACATCTGCTTCTATATTTTTGGTGGTGTTTCCCATGTTGTTGTGTAAATTGTGACTCTCTGTTATATATCTATCCGTGTTTCCCCCTCCTATTATTTTTGTTTATATTGTAAATATTGAATTCTGTTCACGGTAAGAGGCAGTATGGACACCACTCTTTACTTTTCTGTAAATATTTTCTCCTGTTTTTATTTTTTATTTTCTGTTATTTTGTTAAGTGTTGTTAGTTTCATTTGGGTGTTTAGTTTTTTTGTTTTGCTTTTTTTGTTTATTATTTTTCTGTGGTTCCTTTCCGAGGAAAAGAAAAAAGAAGAAGAAAAAAAAAAGACAAATAAAGGGACTCGACTCCAAAGGGTCATAAAAGCGAAT
Organism: Danio albolineatus; assembly: GCA_903798035.1. NCBI lineage: Eukaryota > Metazoa > Chordata > Actinopteri > Cypriniformes > Danionidae > Danio > Danio albolineatus. The sequence goes on along the minus strand of CAIGQQ010030347.1, from coordinate 83,968 downwards.
TTTATTTATCTGGTGGTCTTTTATGTTGCGGCCTTGACCCTAGACCAGGGTCGTAACATACTGCACTGACCATAAGGCAAAGCTCATAAGGCAAGTCATACTAAATACTTGGCTTATGCTAGTTTTGTTGAATCAAATCAGCAAACAATGTAAATGAAATATAATTACAAGATGCTGTGGTGCTTGTATTGTCGGCTAGTGAACGAGTCGTTCATAACAGAGATTTATTCACAAACTAACATTCTCGCTCCCTCCGTTAGAATGAGAAGTGAAAGCAGGAGAGGGGTGTGATTAGATCAAATTAAACAGGGAGGAAGGATAATACTTTTCCATGCACACAAACACACACTCTTTGTCAGCAATGCCTGTGCGGACACTATCCGTCTATGTAGAAAAACGATTATAATTTTCGTAATTTAAAAAAGATTTGCATACTGACCACTGGGAAAACTCTCGATCATAGATATACGTGTATATCTCTGGCTCTGGATGGCCACAGTCCTCCACTGCACCTTGATCCCGCATGCATTTCAAAGGAGCGCTACCCTGTACTTAAATAGCGGCTCTATTGACACATTCCTTCCAATAGACGACAACAGGGTAGGCGATATCTAATGTAAATGTCTATGCTCCTCACCATTTGTTTGTTGTCAATCTGAAAGCTGGAGGGGCGTGGTTAAGTATGTTAGCCACGCCTAATACCTCAGACTGACGTAATCTGAGAATTAAACTGAAAACAAACAGCAAGTGCATTTAAAAATGAACCAAAGTTTTTAGTTGAAAACAAATGCATTTACGACCTAAACTGTAGTAATAAATATAAGAAACGCATGTCAGTCGAAGAAAAGAATCACACCGAGGGGAAATTTTTTTTGGAATTCTCTAATAGATAAAATTAATTGGAAAAAAGCTCTTACCTTAAACATTTTGTGTTCCCAACAAAGTTAAAGAACTACATTTAAAAGTATTACACAATATCTAGCCCACAAATGAGATTACATCCAAATTCGATAATCCGAACTCAAATTGTGTCTTCTGTAACTTAAGTATCGAATCGATTGATCATCTTTTCGTCAAATGCCCACGTTAATGTGTTTTGGTCTGATTTATCTGTCTATTTTTCATCGAAATGTAAGTTTAACATTGATTTTTTCCATGTGTGGTATAATTTGTTACTTCTCTCATGACAAACATAACATAGAATTTATAGGCAATTTATTTATTTATTGGGTAAATATTATATTTATATTTAGTAAATGTTCTTCATCAATATCTAAGTTGCAAAATTTTATTTTTGACTTAAATTGTTTAATTACAACTTTACAAAATGTTTACAGCAACAAAAAATAAATAAATAAATAAAGTGTTAAAACCATACCTGTCAACCCTCCCGTTTTTCCCGGGATTCTCCTCGTATTTTACACTTCTATCCCGCTATCATACCATAAAGGTATTTTCCCGTATTTTCAGTCTTTCTATGAAGGGTGGCGATAAACATTAAAGAGCCGATCCTCCCTATACGCAACCCATACCGCTGAACCACCAGGGGCGCCCCTTGCTCTTAAATGTGAGTCAGTTCTGTGCTTTCGGTTTATTTAGGCATGAAACACTTTGAAATAAATATAAAAACAGTGGGATTCCCTTTCCTTTTCATTACAGGTGCCGTCACTCCTCCTGTGCAATCCTCAGAACAGTCATAAAGCGGTGCGTGACTGTCAGACGCGCTCCATAGTGATAAACAGACGCTGTTTCCCAAACCCATTCTGTACATGTGATTTGAAGCGGAGTGAAAGTCTGTGTTTAGTGTGCGTGTTTGAACAGACATATACACATAATTAATAATAATAACAGATAAAGATGTCGATCTTGATGTTTTTTTTTTTTTCAAACACAACTAATTTTGTCCTAAATGAGCATAAAGCGTGAGGAAAGCAGTCGAATGCTTTCATTATAATGTTTGATGTGTGCATTTTTTAAGTGACACCTCTGTTATTTAATGTAATCAACCACAAATTCTGAAATAAATGAGATTCATTCGCTGCTCTTTAATCAGAATGTGTGTTATACAGTGAGAAAAAGATTAATAAGATTTGACAACTTGATTCTATTTCTTTATAGTTTCTCATTTTAATAAGCTAAACTGTTTGCTAATGTTTACAAGTATATATTTCTTTTGTAAATAATAATGGTAAAAAATATTACTGACCGTTTAACTGTTTATTTACAACGAAACAGCTCCAGAAAAACATAATTAATATACGGATTTATATATATATATATATATATATATATATATATATATATATACACACACACACATGGGCGCCACGGTGGCGTAATGAGTAGCACGTTCGCCTCACAGTAAGAGCCTCGGCTGGGTCAGTTGGCATTTCTGTGTGGAGTTTGCATGTTCTCCCCGTGGTTGCGTGGGTTTCCTCCGGGTGCTCCGGTTTCCCCCACAGTCCAAAGACATGTGGTATAGAGAAACTGGGTAAGCTAAATTGTCCGTAGTGTGTGAGAGCGATTGAGTGTGTATGGATGTTTTCCAGAGATGGGTTGCAGCTGGAAGGGCATCCGCTGCATAAAACAAATGCTGGATAAGTTGGCGGTTCATTCTGCTGTGGCGACCCCGGATTAATAAAGGGACTAAGCCGAAAAGAAAATGAATGAATGAATGAATATGGATTAATATGGATAATAACCCATTATTATGGGATAATAATCCCTTATTATGGTGGGCGAATCCCCTATTTTCACATCCCAATGGTGACAGGTATGGTTAAAACTGTGAAATTTCATAAGGACTTTGTAAATATTACTTAATTTGATAGATTGCCTCTGTAGCCTTTTATTATTATTATTATTTTATTTTTTGTATCATTATTAATAATTTTCCTTGTTTATTATTGTACTTGATGTCATCCTTTGAAATGTTTGTACTGTTAAATTTCAATTAAAAAACATTTAAATTTTTAACAGATGTTAATTTTAGATTACAAAGGTAAACAATGTTCTGTCCTAATGACATGCACAGGTGAATTGTTCTAGCAATGTGAGCTAACAAAATTAATATCGTTAGTTTTGGTTTCATGTGTACTTTAACGGCAGATCAGTGAGCTCAATTGAAAGCACCTTCACGGTGTGTGTATTAGTAGATTAGAGGAGGTAAGCACTATAAAGATAATACAAAAATATTTAAAGATTACAGTATAACGTGAAATAACCTGACCTCCTCGAGTCTGCTGATGAGCTCTGCCGGGGTCATGAGCTCCTCCTCCCCGCCGCTCAGCTCACTGTGGTCGGACATCGAAAACCAAACAACAAAAACAACAACAACTGAACCCGTAGAGTCACTTCAGACCGGGCACCGCACCGCCACGGCTCCCTTCTGTCAGCTCGGCCCCTGAAACTAAACTTTGGCGCAAACTGTACCAGAGTAACCCCGAACTTTCAGCTGTTTACATCCTCACACGCAGCGGATTGAGAATTTCGCGCCAAATAACAAAGTGACAGGGCGATGACGTCACTGAGTCCTCAAACTGGTTGAAGGCGCGTGAAGGCTGCGCAGAGCGTACCAAAATACGAGTCTACTGTTATTCAGTTATTAAATTAAGTTAGTTATGCAGCAATAACGTTTAAATATGTATTTGTATTCGAAATGTGAATATAAATAAAAATGTATAAAATAAAAAACATAAAATGTAAAAAAAAAACACACCTCAAAGAACAAAACCAGCCCAATTTATAGTTTTATGTTTTAAGTTTTAGTTTTAACTTGTGTAAACTTTTATTTTGAAAATATGGTTTCTTTTCTATTACTACTTAAATCACATTTTTATTGATTATTTTATCGAATTTGTATTTATTTGTTTGTTTTCTTCTAAGTTATATTTATTTTTTAATTTGGAAACAGTTGTGAATAGATATTTATATAAATAAATATATTTATATGTATTTACAATAATAATAATAATATATTAATTGATTTTCTACTTCTTTTTTCATTTTTTTCTCTCCTTTTACTTATTTAATCTTACAGTTTTCACCTACTTCTTCTTCTTCTTCTTCTTCTTCTTCTTCTTATTATTATTATTATTATTATTATTATTATTAATAGTTAATAACAATAATAAAAATAATTAGTATTATTAATAGCTATTTATATGTTATATTTATTAATAATAATAATAATAACAACAACAACAACAATAATAATAATAATTATTATTATTATTATTATTATGGCGCCACGGTGGCGTAGTGAGTAGCACGTTCGCCTCACAGCAAGAAGGTCGCTGGTTCGATCCCCGGCTAGGCCAGTTGGCATTTCTGTGTGGAGTTTGCATGTTCTCCCCGTGGTTGCGTGGGTTTCCTCCGGGTGCTCCGGTTTCCCCCACAGTCCAAAGACATGCGGTACAGGTGAATTGGGTAAGCTAAATTGTCCATAGTGTATGTGTGTGAATGAGAATGTATGGATGTGTTTCCCAGAGATGGGTTGTGGCTGGAAGGGCATCCGCTGCGTAAAACAAATGCTTGATAAGTTGGCGGTTCAATCCGCTGTGGCGACCCCGGATTAATAAAGGGACTAAGCCGAAAAGAAAATGAATGAATGAATGAATTATTATTATTATTAAAATATTCTTTTAAATTCCACTTTTTTCAATGTCTCTTTTAATTATTTAACAGTTTTCACCTAATTATTTTTATGATTTTCAATGTTATTAATGCTAATAACAATTATAATAATTATAATTATTATTAATAATAATATTATTATTGTAATTATTATAATGATGATGATTATTATTAATAATAATATTGTCCTGTATTTTATTGTCATAATTCAGCACATATTTCAGCATTACATTAATGTACATGTTGGCAGCGCTAGATGTCGTCATTACGCTTATTAATATCATAGACTGTAAAAACTGACTTTTATTTCAGACGCGCATGCGCAGTGCTTCAGTCAGAATGGCGGTCAGGCTCCTGTTGAGATCCGCGACCCGTGCTGTGGTTATCCGCCACCGGACCCTTCCAGCAGCAACTGCAGCCCGAGCTCTGGCCTCCGGGGGTACTGCTTCATTACAGACGTTACTCTGAGTGTTTGTTTGAGCCGAAAAAAACGCTATATTGTTTATAAATAAATGAACCTGTTTGATAGCTACAGAAGGGATACAGCTGCGGTCGGATGATTACACATTAATTGTATTTTATTAACGTCTACTTCTACCAAAACCCTAAACCCAACACTCACGGTGATGTAAAAATATTATTAATTGTAGTACAGCGTCACAAAAACGATGCTATATTGACGTGAGTATCCACAGCTGTATCTCTTCTAGACTTTACCCATCACTTTACTCGCAGACTCAAACATGCAGTGGTTTCTGTACACACTGGTGCTCAAATGCTGGTTTCAGTATGCTTTTTCTGCAACTGGAAGTTATTTTCTCAGTGTATCATTAGAGCTGTCTGTAAACTCATGCTGACGACAAACTTAATCCTCTTATTCCCTGTCATCCTATTTAGTCGCCTTGTGTTACACTTACAGGACTAGATGAGTTGCATGCTAACACTGAATGAAAACACGTATGTTTTTTAGTTTAGTTAGTTTACTCAATTTTGGTAACACTTTAGAAAATGAAACACGTGGCAATGAACTATGTTTATAAAGTAAATGTTAATTATGGAATCCTGCCAGAATTTTCATTCATTCATTCATTTTCTTCTCGGCTTAGTCCCTTTATTATTCTGGGGTCGCCACAGAAACTTATCCAGCATATGTTCTATGCTCTCTGGGAAACATCCATACACACTCATGCACTACGGACAATTTAGCTTACCCAATTCACCTGTACCGCATGTCTTTGGACTGTGGGGGAAACCGGAGCACCCGGAGGAGACCCACGCAACCACGGGGAGAACATGCAAACTCCACACAGAAATGCCAACTGACCCAGCCGAGACTCGAACCAGCGACCTTCTTGCTGTGAGGCGAACGTGCCCACTAAACCACCATGGCGCCCCCTGCCAGAATATTCATTCATTCATTTTCTTGTCGGCTTAGTCCCTTTATTAATCCGGGGTCGCCACAGCGGAATGAACCGCCAACTTATCCAGCATATTTTTTACGCAGCGGATGCCCTTCCAGCCGCAACCCATCTCTGGGAAACATTCATGCACACACATTCACACTCATACACTACGGACAATTTAGCTTACCCAATTCACCTATACCACATGTCTTTGGACTGTAGGGGAAACCGGAGCACCCGGAGGAAACCCACGCAACCATGGGGAGAACATGCAAACTCCACACAGAAATGCCAACTGACCCAGCCGGGGCTCGAACCAGCGACCTTCTTGCTGTGAGGCGAACGTGCTACTCACTACGCTACTGTGACGCCCCTCCTGCCAGAATATGTTGAATCAAATTCATTACAGGCTGATTGTGTAGCCTTTGCAACTTTACTGGCTGGACGACTTATTCTAATGAATTGGAAGTCAGCAGCTCCTCTCCTTATCAGCATTGGGTTTTTGAATTTCCTACATTCTCTTAGAATGGAAAAGATTTGGTTCGCAATAAAACAAAAACCGGCGCCACGGTGGCCGAGTGGTTAGCACGTTCGCCTCACAGCAAGAAGGTCGCTGGTTCGATCCCCGGCTGGGCCAGTTGGCATTTCTGTGTGGAGTTTGCATGTTCTCCCTGTGGTTGCGTGGGTTTCCTCCGGGTGCTCCGGTTTCCCCCACAGTCCAAAGACATGCGGTACAGGTGAATTGGGTAAGCTAAATTGTCCATAGTGTATGTGTGTGAATGAGAATGTATGAATGTGTTTCCCAGAGATGGGTTGTGGCTGGAAGGGCATCCGCTGCGTAAAACAAATGCTGGATAAGTTGGCGGTTCAGTCCGCTGTGGCGACCCCGGATTAATAAAGGGACTAAGCCGAAAAGAAAATGAATGAATGAATGAATGAATAAAACAAAAACCAGAACAGTTCCAGAAAGTCTGGAGCCCGTTTTTAAAATCTTTAAGGAGACACCTATATCTTAATAGCCTTTTTTTCTCTTTCTTCCCCCTCTTTTTTTCTTTGTATTATTCATTCATTCATTCTTTTGTTTTTTAGCCCCCCTGTTTATTTTTTCCCCAATTTCTGTTTAACGGAGAGAAGATTTTTTTCAACACGTTTCTAAACAATACAAGAAGGTCGCTGGTTCGAGCCTTGGCTGGATCAGTTGGCATGTGTTGGCGTGGGTTTCCTCCGGGTGCTCCGGTTTCCCCCACAGTCCAAACACATGTGGTACAGGTGAATTGGGTAAGCTAAATTGGCCCTAGTGCAGGGATCACCAATCTCGGTCCTGGAGGTCCGGTGTCCTGCAGGGTTTAGCTCCAACTTTTCTCAAAACACCTGCCTGATGTTTCAAGTATACCTAGTGAAAGCTTGATTAGCTTGTTCAGGTGTGTTTGATTAGGGTTGGAGCTAAAATCTGCAGGACACCGGACCTCCAGGAACAAATTTGGTGATCCCTGCCCTAGTGTATGTGTGTGAATGAGTGTGTATGGATGTTTCCCAGTTGTGGGTTGCAGCTGGAAGGGCATCCGCTGCGTAAAACAAATGCTGAATAAGTTGGCGGTTCATTCCGCTGTGGCGACCCCGGATTAATAAAGGGACTAAGCCGACAAGAAAATGAATGAATGAAATAAGTAAACACTTTAAGGAAACGTCAAACTGTTTCTGTCAAAAATACAAAATATAAACAATCACAGTTCTTAAATTGATATTGAAACTAAGTGTGTCGCTCGTGAGTTGGCCACGCCCACTTTTTCCCCAATCGATAACAATATAGTTGAATTTAAAATTATAGTGAATTTTTTTCAAGTATTTCCCAAATGATGTTGAACAGATTCAGGAGTTTCTCACAGTATTTCCTCTAATATTTTTATTTCTGGAGAAAGTCTTATTTGTTTAATTTCGGCTTAAATAAAAGCAGTTTCTAATTGTTTTAAAGCCATTTTGAGGTCAATATTATTAGCCCCCTTAAGCAATATTAGTTTTGGATCGTCTACAGAACAAACCACTGTTACTTTACCCTAATTACCCTAGTTAGGCCTTTAAATGTCCCTGTAAGCTGAATACTAGTATCTTGAGGAATATCTAGTCGAATGTTATGTGCTGTCATCATGGCAAAGAGAAAAGACATCAATGATTAGAGACGAGATATTCAAACTATTATGATTAGAAATGTGTTGAAGATAGTCTCTGTTAAACAGAAATTGTGGTATGATATATACAGGAGGGCGAATAATTCTGAATTCTTGATGAATATAATATTGCTAATTGGTGGTCTTCAGGTATTCCCACAGATGATGAGCAGGCCACCGGTCTGGAGAGGATTGTGATGGAAGCTTCCAAGAAAGGATTGGTAAGTGTCTTTTATGTTGTGTTTTCTCACATAAGCTCAGATAACTCACAGCGGCCTCACAGCAAGAAGGTCGCAAGTTCAAGTCCCAGCTGGGCCAGTAGGCATTTCTGTGTGGAGTTTGCATGTTCTCCCCGTGTTGGTGTGGGTTTCCTCCGGGTGTTTCCCCCACAGTCCAAACACATGCGCTATAGGGGAATTGATGAACTAAATTGGTCGTAGTGTATGAGTGTGTCTGTGAATGGTGTTTCCCAGTGATGGGTTGCGGCTGGAAAGGCATTCGCTGCATAAAACAAATGCTGGGATAGTTGGTGGTTCATTCCGCTGTTGCGACCTCTAAGCAGTAAAGCGACTAAGCTGAAGAAAAAATACTGAATAAACTCAGTGCAGCTTTTCTCCAACAGGATCCATATAACATGTTGAAACCGAAGGAGTACGCCGGCTCCAAACAAGACCCTCACATCGTCCCCTCCATCTCCACCAAGAGGATCGTGGGATGTGTGTGTAAGTGATTTCGCTTTGTTTCCATTAAAGATACAAATTAGATTTATGCTGGAATATCGCAAAAGAGATTAGCGAATAAAACAGCGGATGTCATGTTTCCATTCAAAGATGTGAATTAAATTAATGCGCAAAACCGGAACATCCCATAAAACATTCGCGAATAAAGCTCCGTTTACATTTAGATACAATAAAGTATCTAAAAATGTTAAACGCTCAGCGCGCAGGAATGTTTGTTTTTAAGTCCCTCCTTCATCATGTTGTCATGCCAACTTGCTACTGTAAACTGAAGATGGAACGGTTGCTCCGCCTCCGAGTTCTTCTGATTGGTCCGCTGCTTTGGAATTGACATCAGCTATGTTTCCATTCAAAGATGCAAAATTAGTTTATGCGCAAAACTGGAATATGGCATAAAACATTTGCGAATAAAGCAGCGTTTCCGTCAAACGAGTCCCAGAGAACAAAATCGTGACTTCCCGATAAAAATTTATTTTGTAAATGCGTTATCATCGTAGTTTATGCGCATATTTTCTTATTGCATAGTTTATTCACATTTTTATGCGCGTTTTCAAAATTTATGGCGTTTCCGTGAATCGTTTTGTTAAAAAAAGGAAAGGAAACATGGCGAGCGTGTTCGTTTTTATCCCTCACTATTTAATAATGATACAATAAAGTATCTAAAAATGTAAGACACTCAGGAATGTTTGTTTTTAAGCCCCTCCTCCATCATGTTGTCATCAAAAAAAGTCGTTGTCATGCCAACTAGCTGTAACATGAAGATGGAACGGTTGCCTCGCCTCCGAGTTCTCCTGATTGGTCCACTGCTTTGTAATTGACATTAGGTATGTTTCCATGCAAAGATGCAAAAATAATTTATGCGCAAAACTGGAATATGACTTAAAACATTCGCTAATAAAGCAGCGTTTCCATCCAGGAGAACAAAACCGCGACTTACCGATAAAACTTTCCACCATTTTTGTTATCCCATGATCTGTTGAAGCGAAATCACATGACTCTTTAAATGCGCATGCTGGAATTTATTTTGTAAATGCGTTATCATCGTAGTTTATGCGCATATTAATTTCATAGTTTATTCACGTTTTTATGCGCGTTTTCAAAATTTATGGCGTTTCCGTGATTCGGTTTGTTAAAAAAGGAAAGGAAACATGGCGAGCGTGTTCGTTTTTATCCCTCACTAATAATGGTACAATAAAGTATCTAAAAATGTAAGATGCTCAGGAATGTTTGTTTTTTAAGCCCCTCCTCCATCATGTTGTCATGCCAACTTGCTACTGTAAACTGGAGATGGAACAGTTGCTCCGCCTCCGAGTTCATCTGATTGGTCCACTGCTTTGTAATTGACATTAGTTATGTTTCCATCCAAATATGCAAATTTAATTTATGCGCAAAGCTGGAATATGGCATAAAACATTTGCGAATAAAGCAGCGTTTCTGTCAAACGAGTCCAAGAGAACAAAATCGTGACTTCCCGATAAAACTTTCCACCATTTTTGTTATCCCATAATCTGTTGAAGCTAAATCACATGACTTTTTTGATGCGCACGCTGGAATTTATTCGTTAATGCGTTATAATCATAGTTTATGTATAGGATAAAAAAAGTTTATCCAACTCAGTTTTGCGCATCATTTTATTTAATGCGTATTTAAAAAATGTAAGTACGTCTTGGCGTTTCCATTCAGGGTATTTTTTTATGCGATATTCCAAAATGCGCATAAAAATCAGTGGTTGGAAACTAGCTATCGATGAGCAGCGATGCATATAAAAGTTAGCGTTTAAATATCATAAACGTGGCTCTTGAAGATACGAGTGTAACAGTTTGCATAGTAAAACAATAAAATTGTGGGACTTTTCAGAGCAGGAACGTTTCAGTGCACTAGAAAGCGCCCTTATCAGTGGACAAGGGTGCTGATTGAGACGCAGCCAGTACAAAGCAACGTTTTCAAATCAGAACGTCTGAAGTGATGCATTGAAAGCATGCTAAGCGCAGGTGCAAACTGACTGCAGATCAAAGCTAACGGCTCCTCGCTCTGTGTTTATTATTAGCACTGGTCAGTGTAATGGACGAGCCTGTTAAACAACGCGACCTTTCCTCTGCTTGTTGTTTTGAAGGTGAAGAAGACAACACTGCGGTGGTTTGGTTTTGGTTGCATCAGGGTGAAGCGCAGCGCTGTCCGTCCTGCGGCGCTTACTATAAACTGGTTCCACATGAGTTACCCCATTAAAACACACACTTTACCACAGTGGAGACGTCAACACTCCTGTACTAACACACACACACACACTCAGTCTGCTTATTTACAGGCTGGAGAGTAGAAATGCACTTTATGAGGACCCTCAGTAGCTCTTTCCTTTCTCACAGGATGCTATATATATATGAACAGATGAAGGAAACAGGTGTTATGACATTTGATTTAGCTAGTTGTGAATTCTGCATGCTGCAAATAATCCCCTGATATTTCACGAGAGCTGTTTCACCGTTTCTTTACCTGTACTACAGTTTGCAGTTACTTTAACATTCCAGCTGTTTTATAAACTACACTGCCTGATAAAAGCCTTGTCGTTGATCTCAGTTGTAAGAGCGGCAAATAATAACTCGACTTCTAGTTGATCAGAAAAGATTTCCCATGAATCATCTGTTGATCTGCATCCCAATCATCACCAATACTGCAGAAGACCTACTGGAACCCACATAGACCAAGATTCTCACAGAAATCAGTCAAGTTTGGTGAAGTAAACATCATGGTTTGGGGTTACATTCAGTATGGGGGCGTGCGAGAGATCTGCAACATCAACAGCCTGAGGTATCGAGACATTTGTGCTGCCCGTTACATTACAAACCACAGCAGAGGGCAGATTCTCCAGCAGGATAGCGCTCCTTCTCATACTTCAGCCTCCACATCAAAGCTCCTGAAAGCAAAGAAGGTCAAGGATTGGCCAGCCCAGTCACCTGACATGAACATTATTGAGCACGTCTGGGGTAAGATGAAGGAGGTGGCTTGAAGATGAACCCAAAGACTCTTGATGAACTCTGGGAGTCTTCACGCTTTCTCTGCCGTTCCAGATGACTTTATTAATGCGTTATTGGAGTCAGAGATGTGTGGATGCAGTCCTCCAAGCTCATGGGAGTCATGCACAATATTCATTTTGTCTTCACTGCAGCAGGACTTTATATTCTATACTGGACATTATTGAAGGTTCAGTGACGAGACTTTAGTCTAAGCAGAGTCAGACCGCACTGTCCTCATTACATCAGTCAACATCAAGACATATTTTACTGTGGTGAAATCAGTGTAATCTAGAGGCCTTCGCCTTTCATATACGCCACTGCTGATACCAAATCATCAACTAGAGGTTTTTGTTTACTGTTCCTAAAACAGCAAGACTTCAGTCAGGTAGTGTAGAGGTTATACTTGAGTTTGCACATTTTGGCAATGGAGATCTTGTCTTTTGACATTTTATCTTTGTCTGAACATTGCATTCCCTGCTGTGTGGGAACTTCCCATTTACTTTAAAAGTCTTGAGATTCAGAGATCTACTTGTTCGACTTTCCTTCAGAATAAATGTCTTCTTACCTTCATGTGTTTTGTCTTGTCTTTAAGCATTGGACGATAAACGGTTTACCGCGGTTTGGAGAAGTCAAGCTTTTAAAACCGGTTTTAAAAGATTTTCTGTTATACCGTTTCTATAATATATTTAATTTAGTTTGTTTTTATCTGTTCTTGTGTGTATTTAATTTAGTTTATCAGGGGAAAATGATCTCCTGATGAAAAGTTTAGCCAGTTTTTGATTCTAATGATGTAGTCAACAGTGATTTATTTATTATTTATCCTCACGTTATTGACATTTTAAATGTTTCATAAAAAAATAATTATATATAGTGTTTAATGTGGAAAAATCTATTTTTTCACAGTGGAAAAAGATATTGGGGCATTACAGTGGCACAGTGGGTAGCACAAACGCCTCGCAGCAAGAAGGTCGCTGGTTCGAGCCTCGGCTGGGTCAGTTGGCATTTCTGTGTGGAGTTTGCATGTTCTCCCCGTGGTCACGTGGGTTTCCTCCGGGTGCTCCGGTTTCCCCCACAGTCCAAAGACATGCGGTACAGGTGAATTGGGTAAGCTAAATTGTCCGTAGTGTATGAGTATGTATGGATGTTGCATAAAACATGTACTGGATAAGTTGGCGGTTCATTCCACTGTGGCGACCCCTGATTAATAAAGGGACTAAGATGTAAAGAAACGCAGCAATCACATAAACGTGAAACCGTAATATATTTGTCCAAGGAAATCATACGGTCAGAATCTTGAGCCGCCTTTCCACTGCACACGACAAATGACAAGCGACGAACCGGAAGTCATTCATTTCCATTGGAGAGTCGTCCGGAAGCCGCTTGGAGTTCCAATCATCTTTTAATGCGGAAAATTCGGATCCGGTAAAATATTTGTGACTATCTCCTACAACTAGACCGTATGCGACCGGATGTGATGCATTCCAGTGTTGTTCAAGCAGGTACATGTGCGCGAGATGTCCTCTTGGTATATTTGCGCTATATATACCTTACTATTTATTTATTTTATTTAATTTTTTTTGCTTTTTACTTTTTTACGGTTTTATATGTTTACAATGTTACTTATCTTGATCTGTTAAGTTACTATCACTGTTACTATCATTGTCGTTTTGTGTAGGTTTGACCTTTGTATGTTTGTTATTAAATCTAATAAAATAAATAAATAAATAAATAAGATATAAATAAATAAAAATGTGCGCGAGATGATAACGAAGTCTCTCAAAGCCGTTAAAAATGTAAAAACTCAGTTTATTGTAAGTTTTTGTGAATCTGTTTTTGGCGTCTTTGGAATGTCTATTTGTTTTTATTTTGTTTGTTTTTCTTTCCAATTATCTTTGGAATTGTTTGTTGCCTGTTTTTGCTGTATTTGTAAAATTACTAATGCACAATAAGAAAATTATATATAGTTATATATTTTTAAAAAATGTAAAAAAAATTACGTTATTTGTTTTAGGAGACAAAAGTCTATATATACACATTCAAAATAACACTATTCATAAATGAGTAATAAATATTATTTTTAATCTCGTCTCCACATTCTCGCCAAAACTGTTAGCAGTCTACGAATACGAGTTTCTAGTATTCATTCGTTCAACCATGGTGAACACAGAGAATAAAAGCTCCTGCACTTCTTTATTTCGGACACCACCACGAGAATCCACTTCCCATGGTGTACGACAAAACTAAATATTCTGTGCGACTGCCACAAGGGGGCGTATTCCGAATGTCGTGTCTACTCAGACTACTCAGAGTAGTCCGGGAGCCGCGTGGATTTCCGATCATCTTTTAATGCGGAAAATTCGGATTCGATTTAAACTGCGGATCCGGTAAAATATTTGCAACTAACTCCTGCAACTACACCGTATCCGACCGGATGTGATGCATTCCAGTGTTGTCCAAGCAGGTACATGTGCGCGAGATGTCCTCTTGGTGTATTTGCGCTATATATACACCTTACTATTTATTTAGTTTAGGTATAGTGCACGACAAAACTGAATATTCTGTTTGACTGCCACAAGGGGGCGTATTCTGAATGTTGTGTGCAGTGGAAAGGTGTCTTTTTTAGAACTAATTTAAAGAAGCGTCTAAAAGACTCGATGTGACGTCAACATTTATTTTATACAAAAATATTTTTACATTCAGTATACAAAGTGTACATCAGGCGTTTTCACATTATTGGTGCGTCAGTAAACAAACTGATCTCATATCAAGTGCCAAAAAGAGGGATATACATGAATAATCCAGTCACGTCCTGCTAATGACGGATCAAAAAATATAAGTGAATTGTACCGTGTGTAACGTAATTCGTATTTACTAGATGAATAACTTACAGCTAAGAGGCTAGTCCTCAGATACGGCTACATGTTCAACAATATATGTAACATTTACTATTAACAGCATTTCAGACACTCCTCCAAAGTGATTTACAGTGAATTCACTGATACGACTGATCAGTGTGTGCGTGCCATATTGTAAGATTCGCGCTACATAACCTCATAGGGAACAACACTTCAGTTGGTATTGATCTAAAAACGACTACAAAAACATAAAGGCTCATTGTACAGCAGCTGAGAGGGCTCAAATGCACAACAATTTAAGAAATCACATGCAAAAAACACAAATACAACAGAAAATATCGCAAAAAAACACATGCAAATAGAGAAACGTGCTGCAAATAGCGCCGACCACAGCAGAAACGTGTCGGGAGACCCTAAAAGTGACTGTTTAGAGTGTTGTCGGAGATCTGAGAGGTGAGTTTTGGTTTATTTTAACATCCTGGTGATACTGTTGCTAGATTTAGTATATTTTTAGCCCTAATAATCGGACAAACTGCGCAGTTAACATTAAATGAATGGAATTTTAATGCCATGTTAGCAAGAATTACTGTCAAAAATAAACGAGTTTAAAAAATGAGAAACCAACAACATATCAATTGAGATTACAGTGAATTCGGTGATACAAACTCTACCATTTAGACTAACAGACCTTCCATTTGTATCATTTATATACAGAATGATCATAAAAGAAGATACTCGTTTACCCTGATGTAAAACTGACCCCTTAAATGTGGCCCAGTTTTTGGATTCATGCTTGAAAACGGTTTGTGATTTATCCATACGTGTGGTTGTAGAAGTTCAGATAACTTCAGGTTTAAACAAATAAACCCATATTTTCTTTATTAAGAACGAGACTGTGACATTTTTATGGGGTTTAAGCAAATATACAGTTAAGTAGCACGGTTTATAGTCACTATTTAAAGGTCTACACCCCATCATGAACTCCATCATTACCCAGTTTAACTTGAGTTCAGGTTTTTAAGCTGTATTTCTTTGGTACACCATGGCGAAGATAGTGCTGTAATAGGAATAGAAATAGAAATAGTTCTTTATTGTTCTCTCTCAATTTGATTCTAAGCTTCACTTCTAACAGCAGATGGCGCTGTAGGTTAGTTTTTAACAGCAGATGGCGCTCTAGGCTAAGCTTTTAACAGTAGATGGTGCTCTAGGCTAGTTTTTAACAGCAGATGGTGCTCTGGGCTAAGCTTTTAACAGCAGATGGCGCTCTAGGCTAGTTTTTAACAGCAGATGGTGCTCTAGGCTAGTTTTTAACAGCAGATGGTGCTCTAGGCTAAGCTTTTAACAGCAGATGGCGCTCTAGGCTAGTTTATAAACAGCAGATGGTGCTCTAGGCTAGTTTTTAACAGCAGATGGTGCTCTAGGCT
>CAIGQQ010030347.1:51132-67638 GCA_903798035.1 Danio albolineatus | reverse complement strand
TAACAGCAGATGGCGCTTTAGGCTAGTTTTTTACAGTAGATGGTGCTCTAGGCTAGTTTTTAACAGCAGATGGTGCTCTAGGCTAGTTTTTAACAGCAGATGGTGCTCTAGGCTAAGCTTTTAACAGCAGATGGCGCTCTAGGCTAGTTTATAAACAGCAGATGGCACTCTAGGCTAGTTTATAAACAGCAGATGGCGCTCTAGGCTAGTTTATAAACATCAGATGGCGCTCTAGGCTAGTTTATAAACAGCAGATGGCGCTCTAGGCTAGTTTATAAACAGCAGATGGTGCTCTAGGCTAAGCTTTTAACAGCAGATGGCGCTCTAGGCTAGTTTATAAACAGCAGATGGCACTCTAGGCTAGTTTATAAACAGCAGATGGCGCTCTAGGCTAGTTTATAAACAGCAGATGCCACTCTAGGCTAGTTTATAAACAACAGACATCGCTCTAGGCTAGTTCTTAACAGCAGACGGTGCTCTAGGCTTGTTTATATACACCAGATGTCACTCTATGCTAGTTTATAAACATCAGACAGCACTCTAGGCTAGTTTTAACAGCAGACGGTGCTCTAGGCTAGTTTATAAACAACAGATGTCGCTCTATGCTAGTTTATAAACAACAGACATCGCTCTAGGCTAGTTCTTAACAGCAGACGGTGCTCTAGGCTAGTTTTAAACAGCAGATGGCACTTTAGGCTAGTTTTAAAAGGTAGATGGCGCTCTAGGTTGATTTATAACAGCAGATGGTGCTCTAGACAAGTTTATAGACATTAGGCAGTGCTCTAGGCTAATTTTTAACAACAGATGGTGCTCTAAGCTAGTTTTTAGCAACGGATGGCACTCTAGGCTAGTTTTTAACAGCACACGATGCTCTAGGCTAGTTTTAAACAGCATATGGTGCTCTAGGCTAGCTTAAAACAACAGATGGCACTCTAGGCTAGCTTTACACAGCGCAGGAGCACAATAGGCTAGTTTTTAACAGCAGATGGTGCTCTAGGCTAGTTTTTAACAGCAGATGGTGCTCTAGGCTAAGTTTAAACAGCAGACGGCGCTCTAGGCTAGGCTAGTTTTAAACAGTGGACGGCACTATAGGCTAGTTTTTAACAGCAGATGGTGCTCTAGACTAGTTTTAAAAAGCAGATGGCACTCTAGGCTAGTTTTAACAGCACATGGTGCACTAAGCTAATTTACAACAGTGGATGGCACTCTAGGCTAGTTTTAAACAGCAGATGGCGTTCTAGGCTAGTTTTTAACAGTAGACGGTGCTCTAGACAAGTTAACACTCAAATTCTGACAAGAGTGCTTGTGCATTTGGCGGAGTAACATAAGTTGGCTTGTATTTCACGAGATTCATGTAAACAGCTCACGATGAGCACTCCTGTAATTCGCTTAAACCTTTCCTGACTTTCTTAATGATTATTTTAGTTTCAAGTGGTGTGTGAGGAATCTTATTCAAGCAGAGTACGGCAGAGTAAGTCTCCAAGGACTCAGAATTGTTCAGTACGGCTGCAGGCTTGGCATGTTGTATCCAGCAGGCGGATGCCAGATTGGTACCGGGTAATTGTACGTGGGCAAAGCGGCTTCATATGATCCAGGAAAGTGTGTTCCCACTGGTGGACAATGCATAGAGTGGCTCTGACCAGGAGGAATGGACAGATGTGCTGGAAAGAGGACAGGCTGCAAAGGTACAGCTTTTAATTGTTCAACCGTCAGGTCTCCTCGAAGTCTCTCTAAAGCTGGCTGGTAGGGCACTGTGAGTCCGCCATGCGAGTGGAAGAGATACTGCTGGGTAGGCAGAGGTTTGGGCAGCGCCGTCTTTGCCTTCTCCTTCCTATCCGTAATGCGAATCGGAGAAGACACTGGCATCTTCTTCAAGTAGGCTTCATCTGGCCTCTTTAGGAGGTGCTGGTGGTAGGACGGCATGTGCGGTTTGAAAGAGGGCTGTAGTGATGACATGGGCCTGCAGGGATCCCGGGGCAAGACCTTGGAGAAGCTGGACACATGTTGAACCCCGTAGGGTTTGGTGTAGCCCGGCAAGGGCAGCCTGTGGGATGCAAGTCTGGATTTATCATCGAAGGTCCAAGCTAAAAGACTCCTCTGGGTCTTTTCTGTGACTCCGGCTTGCAGGAACTCCCGATAATTCAAGCGGTGATAGTTGATTTCTTTGGTGTTAGGGTAACAGCTGAGCGGTTTGCAAACTCCAGTGCTGACAGCTTTGGATGAATGAAGAGCTGGTAGACGAGACGCTGTTTTACTTTCAGGCTCTTTAGCGGGAGACTTTTGAGTCGTGACGGCTATGCAGTCCTCGGAAGAGACGGAGTACGGAGACGGGCTTCGGGACGGGGATCCAGACGGAGAGGAGACGGGGACAGGAGAGCCATCGGAGGAGTGGCGGGTGCGAGTGTTAGACTGGGAAGAGTGGGATATGTGGATAACAGAGGGTCGCTCCAGGTCTGCAGCGTCCTCTGAGGCAGGGACGGTGAGGCTAGCTTGAGCCAGACGCTTCTTCTTCTCCAGGGGGGAGATAACCTCGGGTGGGCCAGGGGTCTGGAGGAGCGGGTTCTCCCTGGAGATAACGCCATGGATTGGAGCTGCGGATGTGAGCTCGGAGTCGAGGTGATCAGAGGATATCAGCCACGGACTGTGATGGGAACATCTGCCTCTGTCACAGCGGTGATCGGACAACATTTTCTCCTGGAAAACAAAAGGTGGGATACTTTAGGACATATAGTAGAGTTAGAACAGCAGTGTTTGGGGGATAACATGTTGATTCCAATCTCAAAGATCCCATTAAAATTTTTAAGTTAAAGTTTTTTTAGATGTTAGTATCAGTATTGTTAGTTTTTAGGAGATCTATAATCTAGTGTGCACCAAAACAGTGACAAAATTCATGTTTAGCAGATATCATTCATTCATTCATTTTCTTAGTCCCTTTATTAATCCGGGGTTGCCACAGCGGAATGAACCGCCAACTTATCCAGGATTGGTTTTACGCAGCAGATGCCCTTCCAGCCACAACCCATCTCTGGGAAACATCCATACATTCTCATTCACACACATACACTATGGACAATTTAGCTTACCCAATTCACCTGTACCGCATGTCTTTGGACTGTGGGGGAAACCGGAGCACCCGGAGGAAACCCACGCAACCACGGGGAGAACTTGCAAACTCCACACAGAAATGCCAACTGGCCCAGCCGGGGATCGAACCAGCGACCTTCTTGCTGTGAGGCGAACGTGCTAACCACTAGGCCACAGAGATCGCTGGTTCACACACACTTCCGTGAACTACAAATCAGCCATGTTTAAGGACTACAATTCCAGCCATGCAACACACACTCCTGTTCCATATCACGACTGATTGCGCACACACCACCAAGATTTAATTGCGCACACACCAAGATTTGAAGATGTGAGCATTACAGCATAGGGCTCGGGAATGTTTCAATATATACACATATACTGTATATATCGCAATATACATTTTTCCAATAACATTGATATCATTTTTAAACAAAATTCTGATATTCTGATACAGTCGAAGACATTTCTCATGTGTTGTTTAACGTAAATATTTGTTTCAACATACTTTCAGTAATTAATTTATTTTGTCTTTGCCATGATGACAGTACAAAATTTTTTACTAGATGTTTAGCAAGATACTAGTATGCAGCTTAAAATGCCATTTACGTCTTAACTAGGTTTAATTAGGTTAATTAGGCAAGTGTCACAATCACCAGCGATTTATGCTTGCAGATCACTGGTATACCTGTACATGCGGATCACTAAATTCGCCAGTATATGGCCTACAAGTTCCAGTCGTGCACCACACACACTCACACCGGTTCCTGATCCTGACTGATTGCAAACACAAAGCCGGAGGATGATATTTGACTACAACTCTGGATTTCTGATCGGTTTCCCCCTGTGTTGACCGTTGCTTGCCTGATCTTTCTCTATTCAATAAATCCTGCATTTAGATTCTCAACTCCTTTGTCCAGCGTCACTTCACATTACAGAAAGTTAGGCAAGTCATTGGACAACAGTGGTTTGTTCTGTATCCAATCAAAAAATAAATAAATAAGGGAGCTAATAATATTGACCCTTAAAATATTTATAAAGAAGTAAAAAAAACAGCCAAACAATAAGAAATAAGAGCAAAATATTATAGGAAATACTGTAAAATGTAGTTGACTCCGTTAAACAGCACTTTATTTGTCTCATATATCTTTTGTCTTGTACATCCTCCAGCCTTATTATAGCATAATTACATAAGAATAACCTCCATGAACATGTTTATCATCACAATAGTCCCCATTGCTGTTTCACCCAGTTCTAACTGTACATTTGTTAATGAGTTTCTTTAATTCCCTCTGACCTCGCTCTCGTCTCTCTCCGTCTTCCTCTTCTTCTTGCTCTCTGGTTTGCTCCCCCGGTTCTCAGGGCTTCTCTTGTACTGTTTGCGAGGTTTGGACGGTGGCAGCGGTTTGTCCTCCTCTCCTCTCAGCTGCCGCTCAAAGGGCAAGACCAGCCTGCAAACACAAAAGAGTTTTAAAGTTGGAGACAAAGCAATCTAGGAAATGCAGAGGCTCTGGAAACGTGGAGGCGCCTGAAACTCTTCTTGTTTGTATTTTTGCATCAAATCATACAAAACTGTATCGATGAGAAATATAGGCATCAACAAAATATAGTCCACATGAAATCTAAATTAAGTTTATTTATAAACTAATTTGGAGAGGATCACGTGCTTATGATTGATCACAGCTGGTGCTGCATTATTCAATTTATGATTGACCAATCAGATGATTCCTAAGCCACTATAAATACCCTAAGCTCCATATCACAGCCATCTTCATTTTAAAGAATCCCCCCTTCCACCCCTACTCCTCCTCCTTTCCTAGATGGGTGGCACGGTGGCCCAGTGGTTAGCACTGTTGCCTCACAGCAAGAACGTCACTGGTTCGAGTCCTTACCAAGCCAGCTGATATTTCTGTGTGGAGTTTACACGTTCTCCCCGTGCTCATGTGGGTTTCCGCCGGGTTCCTTCCACCGCCAAAAAACATGCAACTTAAGTTATTTGACTAATCCAAATCAGCACCATAGACATGCTTCTAGTAAGTTAGTTATCTCTTCATAGCAATCACTATCTGTTTATCAGCTACCCGCAGGGGAGTTCTCCAGATCTAGCTGAGCTCAAACTCCCCTCTTGCCCTGCAAACGGGAGGGAGCCCCGGGCTCGAGGATCTTATGAGCTCAGGGCTCTCTCCCAGGACAGCATGCCAAACAAGCTTCATAATCGATCATCAGCTAAGTGTGAGCTCTTGAAATGTTTGCTGGTTTGGTGATATGTTTACCTTTCATAGTGTCTGCGCGTGCAGGTGGCGGCACTTGTACTGCCTGGACTACCACCCAACTCGTCATACACATTCTTCCACTGCCTCCTTGCTGTTACCTGTGAGCAAGCACAATGTTATTATAGACCCTCAGTGGAAAACAGCAGTGGCTCCCGACTATCCCAGCAGGCACCAGACGTCACACAGACGTAAAATTAACGTTGGAGTTTAACGTCAGACTAACTTTTTGGTGTTTGACGTCAGAACCCAACGTCAGTTTGAGGTCAGACTTCAACGTCAAGATGACTTTAAGTTCCTGACAACATAGAATCAACTAAAGATCAATGGCTAACGATGTTAGCTTTTGACATTGAATGGAGGTCACATTATGACATTAAAGTGACATTGAATTTTAGTAAGTTAATTACACAACATAAAACCAACCAAAGACAAATGTCTACTGATGTTAGGCTTTGACGTTGTATTGATATCATATTTAGTTAGTCAATGCCACAGCATAAAACCAACCTTATATTAACACCAGATGATGTCAGTATTTAATATCAGCTGACGTTGGTGTTAAAGCAGCAAATTGATGTAAAATTTTGGTCATCTGACGTCACAACCAAATAAGAACTAAAGATCTGTGCCTGCTGGGATGTTCCTAGGGCCTCATTCACTGCAATTTGATTATACTACATCTGTTGAATGCTTAATTCTGATTGGTCGATGAGCATTCCGAGGTGTGCTACAACAGCTAAAGTAGTTCCGGCAGGTTATGAGCGCATTAAAATCCAGATCATGATTTTCTGTACATGCGAAATAAAGGTTAATATGAGCAGGCTTTTATTATTGTTATTCTCAAACATATGGTAAAACAGCAATAATAATATTATGTGTAGGTCTATTGTTGGTTAAAATGCTAAATTATGTATAGACTTTGAATGGTGGACTTGAACAGACTTTAAATTTGTCCTGGTCATTAATGCACAGTAAAGTGGGGACATCAGAATACAACTATTTATAATTCTGATGTTGAATTCGTATGTTTGAGACATGCTTTCAATCTGTCATTGACAACATTATTAGACCATTTCTACTGGTAAAATGAGACATTTGTGACTCCAAAACCATCGCTCTGTGCCACAAACTGGATGTTATTTACAAATGTATTACCTGTTATTCACAGACTATGCAGGTTCTGTTCACTAAGATGCACGCCCTACTTTCTGATAGACGCGCACGTCTTAGTGAACAAAACCTACCTGCCCGCCCTTTCTGTGGTACCAGCTCACGGTTAGGGTTAGGGCGCGAATACATGAAGTACATGAAGACAAAAATGACATTTTTGGGTGAATTATACCTTATGAATACAGTATATGACTCTTTCAACACCATTTGGAGGCGTCCATGTTGCTGAGCAATGTAAAACAACGCGAGGACTTGTGCGTCCGCCTTTATGCTTCTCTCCTGAACATGAAAATATGACTGACAGAATCGTAGAAATGCTGAATTAAGATCGTATAGGGAGGGGGTCGAATCGAGATCGCGAACTTTTTACTATTAATTGTGCAGCTCTTCAGGCCCTTTTTCCTGGGGATAATAATTATTTTTTAAATACTAATAATAATGTGATATATGTGTATAAATTAATGTGTGTTCTATTTAAGACCAACTCATTTTTAAAGAGTATCTTGGTTTTAGTCTACCCACTCCAACTGAGCCTTGAACCGGCGATTTGGAAAGTAAAACCACATGTGAGGCGAACGCCCTAATGAGGGCGCTGTTTACATTGTTGCTCTGCCCTCAAAAGTAAGTGGTCAGTGGAGTAACGTCTCTCAACGCAATGTTGTTGTCATTTCAGCTGGACAGTGAAAGTATTCCTCTCTCTTTTTTGCAGTCATTTATTCAGTATATGTAATGTTAATTGAAGCTATAAAACATGTACATATAAGCTATGGAAATCAGTGGCTATCACTGTGTCCTACATTATTTAAAATATTTTTTTATTTTGTTCAACAGAAAAAAAAAAACTCAAACAAAAATAATAAATCAAAGAGGGATAGTTCACCCAAAAATGAACATTTACTCACCCTCAAGTGGTTCAAAATCAAAAGAATTACAGAAAAAAGCTATTTTAAAGAAAGTTGTAAACTTGAAATCATTGATTTCCAAAGTAGGAAAAACAAATATCATGAAGGTCAATGGTTACAGGTTTCCTGTTCTCTTCAAAATACTTTTTTGTGTGTTCGACAGAAGAAAAAAGTAAAATAGGTTTGGAACAAGCAGAAGGCGAGTAAATGATGACAGAATGTTCAGTTTTGAATGAACTGTCATTTTAAGGGTGAGTATATGGTGAATTTAGCGTGAAATATCCTTTAATATATTTTATTTATTGAAGTACAATTATTATTATTAGGGCTGTCCAAAAATTAATCGTGATTAATCACATCCAAAATAAAAGTTTGTTTTGACATAATATGTGTGTGTGTTATATATATTTATTATGTATATGTGATAAACACATTCATAGAAGCCGAAACTATATATAAAAAAGTTACATCAAAGTGGTTACATCATATTCAAATGTAAAATTTGTATCATACACATATATTTTTTATATATCTAAATATAAACCAACATTTTATCAAGTATATGCATGTGTGTATATATATATTCATAATAAAATATACAGTACACACACAAATATTATGTTATTTTGGATGTGATTAATCACGATTAATTTTTGGACAGCCCTAATTATTATTATTATTAACTAATAAAAAGTGCCCTTTTTTCCATTTGAGCCCCTGCCCCTTAAAAGGTCTCTGCACGTCCCTGCAGCTCTTCATTACAGCTATTTCACAGCTACAACAGTCAAAAATCACATTAAAGGCTTTGGATGAGATGTGGAAGAAACTAGTGCAACACACAGGAGCAGTTTAAGGACAAAAACCTGACATATGTCTGAAATGCAACATCTGAACAGCAGCTTTAGCAGTGGAAGCACTAGATTGAGCAGAATGATTCACTTGAATTGTTAAATTGATATAAAATAATGCACACCCAAGCTGTAACAGCCACATCACCACCTCAGATTTGCCTTTTCTTCTAATTATTCCTTAATGTACAAACAAAGATTGATCTAAGATACTAAGAACAGTGTGCGTCAGAGAAAATGTATGTACGGTATGCACAAAAACAGGTTCAAACGCCTGTCTTCTAGACGTGACGTGTATAAATCAAGTGTGCAGCTTGATGTTCGACCTAAACACCCTCAAATAATATAACAATATCACTCCACTTGTGTATTTTATACTCGTTTGAGGAGAAAAGGAGGATATACTGAAGAATTGACTCCAGCCATTGACTTGCATAGTATTTCTGTTCCTACTAAGCAGTGGCGCCTGCAGCTGTACGGCTGTACGCACTGTGCGTACCTACCATGAGAGGGCGGGAATTGATGCCGCTTATTTATTCATTTATTTATTACATAATTTAAATTGATCATTAACCAGTATATATTACGATATATTGACAAAACAAGAAAGCATAACAACAAATAAAGGTGTGTGTTTTAAAGCGTGTATGTACTTGCATGGTTCATTGGTAAAAGAAATCTTTAATTTTTGCTTTATTTTTGCGGCAGTTTTTCCGCAAAATAAAAATTACAATTCAGATAGCTATTGTTTAAAACAAGGTTCAAAGTGAGTAAACGCTCTTTAAAACAGATAAACTTATTTGAGACATTTGCCAATAGGCCTAAAACTAATGAGACAAATACTGATCCCCCACACGGAGTGAAGACCGCAGTCTTATCAGCACCTGAGCCGGGGAAACTCCAGGCCTAGCCCGTATAGCATTTGATTAAATGAATTAAATCGTAATTGACCGGCGCAACAGGAAAAACAGTTTAATATAGGCTTTTCTGAAACTGTGAATATTTCACTTTAATTTTATTTAGGCTAGATTATTATTTTATTTGACAATCCAGTTCGTGTTTAGGCATTGTTGAAGCAGCGGACTTGTTTTAAAGAACTTCACCTCAAATGTTATTCGTTCTTCTGTTTTATCTAGGCCTAGTAAATAACGAACCAACAAAAATAATTAAACCATGAGACAAACTATTCGAAATTCGTTTTATTTTATTTTTTTCCAAGAAAATATACGAATTACATGTTTGATTGAGTCCGTCCACTACTCAATTGTGCGGGTGGATGATTTTCGGTCAGTGGAAATAAGGGTTTAATGCTTCACTAAAGGTTGTATCACAATCTTCTGTAATATGCAAATTTATAACTTAATGTGTCATAATTTTAAAGATTACGTCTTGAGCGAAATAGTATTATTAGAAATATTAATATTAAAAAAGGAAACAAAGTATGTCGTAACGAATGCCTTTAAATAATGTAGCCTTTGACCCTAAGCATCAGTGTTTGGAGATGATTGGGGGAAAGGGGGCGGGGCGGTGCTGGATTTGGGCGTACCTTGGAATAAAATCCTGCAGGCGCCCCTGCTACTAAGGACGTCGATGGCTCCAACATTCTTCAAAATATCTTGTTTGTGTTCAAGTTGCGTGACGATGGTAAACGGCGAGTATATTTAAACACCGCATTCACCGCGCGGTTCGTATTGTCTTGCATTTGTTTGCCAGTGTTTGTATTGCCTGCATTGCATCGCTATCAGTCAGATCAACTCTTGTCATAGTGGAACTTCATGATTAGTCACTGGGTTAGTTTCAGAGGTTGCCTCATGTGTGTCGAAGCACATACCCCCCCAAAAATTATTTTCACAGGCTGATAAAGGGTTTCCGCTTCAAGATACTAATGCCACCATTACCGCTTGACACATTGCTAATGACCACGGTACTTTCTTGCTTAATGACAGTTGTCAGTTTGTGTTACTGGAATAAAGTTCGACTGATGCAATAATGGCTTATTTATAGTCAAGATCGCACTTTCCACTTCTAGACCTAATTCACAAACATGAAACACCTTTGACCATGTCTAAAATTAAACGCAGACTGACCACGCTCATTAAAAACACTTCAGCACCTCAGAGGGAGTGGAAACTTAAGGGTGAGAGAACAAAGCTTATGAAGCAGCAGGTTTGGGCAGAAAACGGATGGACCCTCATTCTCATTGTGGTCGTAACGGTCACTGCTGTGAGTATGGTGTGACCTGAAGCCACCGTTGTTTCCACTCTGCAAGAGCAAGAGGCAAATGCACGACCTGCTTCTCAACCTCCTCGGGTAGTTGGCATACTTGCACAATTAAATCAACAAAGATAATGCTATCAGCGGCATCAGCGTGAGATGATGACAGTAGCGGCAGTTGTGAAAGCTCTGTCTGGAGGTTTGTTTTGCGTGAGGATCCTTACCGCATCATATCCTCCGAGTGTCTCCACGGCTTTGTAGATTTTCCACAGGTTGACTGGAAGAAAGAGAGAGATGTGTTTATGTTAACACACAGTCTAGATGAGTAGATGCCACCTCTTAAAGCAGAACCTGAAAATGTTGCACCAATTGGTCACACTTTATTTTGATGGTCCATTTGTTGAATTTAAGTTCCATTGCAACTAATTCGCATTAGATTATAAGTAGACTGTTAGGTTGGGGTTAGGGGTAGGGTTAAGGTAAGTTGACATGTACTTGCAAAGTTTCTTACAAAAATATGTATTTAGCAAATCTAAAAATGTTGAGGAAACAGTGAACAGTTCGCTCGAGTCATCGGAACCGTCTGCTTCGTCTAAGCAGAACACACCAAAAACACACTAAAACCAAAGTAGAAAACACCAAAAAATCTGAACGAATTCATAAAGTACTGTATGGATTCACTTGCTCTTCTGTCAACAGTACTTTTCTCCCATTTAAAGGTAAGCTAAAACAATTTTTAAGTATAGTAAATATAGTTAAAATACTGCAAACAGCTTAAAATAAGTTATTTTTATTGTTTGTATATGCTTTAGCAGGTGGGGTTGCGATTTCTTGACGATCTTACATTGGGGGTCGCTGGTTTAAAAGTTTGAGGACCACTGCTATAGACAATCTATAAAAAACATAGCTTAAGAGAGCTAATAATAATTTTAATTCTTGTTGAAATTAAACAAATAATAAAAAACATTATTGGAAATACTGTGAAAAATTCTTTGCTCTGTTAAAACTATATTTTTCAGTATTACAAGTGAAAGCAACACATATTTTCAATTTTTTATAAAAATATTACTGATTATAGTGTTTTGAATCGAACATCATCACTGTGCAGCGACTAACTCGTGTAGTCATCACTACAGTGCGGTGTTGAGGGAACTGTGGACAGTTTGCTCAAGTCATCGGAACGTCTACTTCGTCTGAGCATAAGAGCAAGACCCCGTCAGACCAGAGTGGAAAACGCCAGAAAAATCAGGAGGAATTTATAAAGTATAGATTCACTTGCTCTACTGTCAACAGTACACATACAATGTGTAGTAAATATAGTTAAAATACTGCAAACAGCTTAAAATAAGTTATTTTTATGGTCACACTTTATTTTGATGGTCCGTTTGTTGAATTTAAGTTCCATTGCAACTAATTCTCATTAGATTATAAGTAGACTGTTAGGTTGGGGTTAGGGTTAGGGGTAGTGTAAGTTGACAAAGTTTCTTACAGTCCGTTAAATGTCTGTTGAATGTCAGTATCAGCAGCTATTAAGTGGATAGATAGATAGATAGATAGATAGATAGATAGATAGATAGATAGATAGATAGATAGATAGAGAGATGGATGGATGAATAGAATAGACAGAGATGGATTGATCTGTGCAGCAGCTGTCGATGAGCTGCGTGCTGCAAACGCCACCTGCAAGCTGCTACTGCTCTCCATACGTACTGCTCGCGTTCGCAGTGTGAAACAGGCGTTACCCTAAAATATTTTTAGCCACGCCCCTCTTACTGAAAAAAAAGCCCTGCCCCATTTCAGTTAGAAGTACATCAACATACTTAAATAAAAATTTACTGTAATGTATGAATTTAATTAAAATTAAACAAAATAGTTACTATGGTAATCAATGTTTGAGGGTCGCACATCTATTTAAAACTGCGATCCAACTGGAACTACTTGTGCATTAAACAATTTTGACCTTCCAGCCAATCAGAATGAAGAACTCCAACATAGCATTGAATAAATACATTTATATTCATGTGTATGATTGCGAGATCTAGTAAGAGTGTAAATTCAGCATCTTGAAGTAAAAGCAGTTAAAACCACCGCTAGAAATGACAGTATTACATCCAGCGGTATTCAGACTCACTCTGTTTAAAGCCCAGATGAGGGATTCTCTCTATCGGTGTGCTTCTTTCCTTCATGAAACAGTAGAGATTGGCGATGAAGGTTCTCTCTTCACTCTCTGATTGGTCGCTTCTGGAACTTTCCTCACTGCTATTGGTTGACGCTAGGCTCTCCATCTCCCCATTGGTCTAGTAAAAAAACAAACATGGTTAAAAATGTCCTGTAAAATTAAAATACAGATTTTTTTAGATGTTAGTACCAGTATGTTAGTTTTAATGATATCTACAAGCTGGTGCGGTACAAATTAGTGACAAAATTCGTGTTTAGAAGATATAAACCTGATATAAACATACAAAGCTTGCAGTCTGTTACCTATTTGACATCACATAACACTTCAGTTTCTCATCAAATTTTCTGGCCAATCATATGCTCTCTAGTTTCTGACAAAAAAAAATTAAATAAAATAAATCACAAGAAAATGATTTTTTCAGCAATATAACGCCTTTGTCACAATCACCAGATGCAGATTGTTAGTAACCTGCAATTCACTAAAGAACTACGAATCCACCAGTATATGGACTACAAGAACAGTCATGTATCGCTCACACGCACCTGTTCCGGATTTCGCTGATTGCACACACTCACAGCCAGAGGATCGTTACGAACTGATTACATGGACTTTAAAAACAGCATGCGCACACACACACACGCATAGAAAAATGTTGTCAAATTGCACCAAAAAAACCTTCGAAACTGTGAGACCGCAAAAGATGAACCGCGCTATAGCGAGGGACCACCGTAATTTTATTTTTTCTGAATTAAAAAATATGCCAATATATTCATTATTTACAAAAGACATTGAGTAAAATATTACAATATTATTCTATGTATCAATAGATTTACTGCACAAATACTGTATACTCAGGCATATTTAGAAGAATTATTTGGTGTCATATTAAATATTTAAGCTTCACAGTTTGTCCCAAAAATATTAATATTAAATCTTTGCCACTTTTAGGCCTGTCACAATATGTATTTTTTGTTGTACGATATATTGCACCAAAATATATTGCGATAAACGATATTATTGTCATTTTCAGACCATTTTAGGCCACTCATTATATAATGCCAGAACGGCAATATAATAGCATCATAACACAAGTACACTCTTCAAAAGAACACATCAGATTTTGTTCTTAAGAATATTTCATTTAATTTAGTCGTTTTGATAATTTAATGATTAGGCGTTGGAATCGTAATGTGAAAACGCAGATCCTAAACAAATAATAATAAATGTTAACAAAAAATGCAAGGTAAAGAGTAACAGAGGCTGCGATATCTGCAACCAGATCTATTTTCAGTTGTCAGGCACCCACATCAAAATATACTTTAGTCATTTATGGTAAATACTATAGTGTTTTTTTAACCATACTGACACTGACACTTCCAATAGAGATAGAGAGGTTGTGCAATCAGCTAAAATGTTGCAAGAATTGTATTTTTTACATATGAGCGATATATATTGCATCACCAAAAATTATTGAGGTGATGTCCATGTATCGTGCGATAAGTCGATACATTGATTATTGTGACAGGCCTAGCCACTTTCCTTCAAAAATGAGATTATATCCATCTAGCTACACTCTGTTTTTCATCATTTAAAAGTATGATGACATCTAGTTTGACCACTTAATATTTGATATATGTTCATAGGTACAGGTCACAATGAGTATGGTGTTTAATTTCTACATACATTAATTCATTCATCTTCCTTTGGTTTGGTCCCTTATTTATCAGATATCGCCACAGCGGAATGAACCGCCAACTATTACGGTACATTTTTTACACAGCGAATGTTCTTCCAGATGCAATCTAGTACTGGTAAACACCCATACACTCTCACGTTCACACACACACACATACACTACGGCCAATTTAGTTTACCCAATTCACTTATAGCGCATGTGTTTGGACTGTGGGGGAAACCGGAGCACCAGGAGGAAACCCACACAAACACTGGGAGAACATGCAAACACACACAGAAATGCCAAATGTCCCAGCCGGCACTCGAACCAGCAACCTTCTTGCAGTAAGATAACAGTGCTAACCACTGAGCCACCGAGCCACCAAGCCACCCACATAAATACATGTCCTGAAATATTACTTCACCCATATCTGAATAGAAATGTGACCTGCGTGTCACATTTTTGTGAGATTCACCGGCGTAGGGGATTTTTCTGAATTCATACATCCACCCGGTTCAGAAGTTCCCAACACAAGACTTCAATAAACAATAAAAGTACAGTATCAAGCGCACTGTACGTGATATAGGCAATATATGAATACATGTGGGTGCGTTTGTGTCATTTACAGGAAGCAGCGTAACTGCGCTTCGAACACCCTCCGAATTTCACTTTCACACAAATAGCCTGCTAAATCTTCTCACTGATTCATTTTCTACAGCCGCGCGCAGAATCGCAGGTGATATCGCTTTTTTTCATGCAGCTCAGTCATATTCAGAGTGTGAGACTGAAAACACAACAGCTTTGGCTTTCACCACCACTTTCAATAAGTAACCAGACATCCTGTTTGAAGGGAAAGCGAACCGCCGGTGGGGTTTTCACTGCACCAGAGCTTTACTCCACTCACATCTGCAAAACCTGAGAAACTCTGCAACACATGGAGGCGGCAGTTCGTGAGCTATATGATAGTGAAGTGAGCTGGGATTATAAATAATTCGAAGGGGACCTAATATGCCACTACTTACGAAATGTAAAAACTCTAGAGAGTGTGTGTGTGTGTGTGTGTGTGTGGTTTCAGCTCAAAATACCACACAAATAATGTTTTATAACTCCCCTTTAAGGCTTTGATCCAAATTGTGGCTTTTTGGTGACTGTCGCTTTAAATTCAAATGAGATTGTGCTCCCTTAGCCTGTTTTAAAATGACCTCCAGCATGTTTGTTGTGAAAACTCTTAACGGCTAACGGACGGCTGCTTCTCACTCAGGGCTGTTTGTGCTGATGAGGGAGAGACGGTCACTTGTGGGCGGGGCTTTCCCCCTCTGGTGACACGTACAGCGGGAGAATGTCAAAGTGTTTCTGCAGACTATTTTTATCAAGTCTGACTATAAAAACATAGAATTAATCAATGTTTATCATTAGACGCTGGTATTATTCACACACAACTGTGTTTAAACCTCTTATAAAAGTGATTTTTGCATAATAGGTCCCCTTTAACGAAGATCAAACTCATGATAATATGGACTTTGAGTACATTATACTGTATGATGTAAACTTAGATAACGCTGAGGTATATATTTATTAATGTTTATCATATGGAGCTGGTAATATTCACACACTGCTGATATACAACTGTGTTTAAACCCCTTATAAAAGTGATTTTTGCATAATAGGTCCCCTTTAACGAAGATAAAACTCATGATAATATGGACTTTGAGTACATTAGATGATGTAAACTTAGATACTGCTGAGGTATATATTTATTCATGATGTTTATCATAAGAAGCTGGTAATATTCACACACTGCAGACACACAACTGTGTTTAAAACCCTTATAAAAGTGATTTTTACATAATAGGTCCCCTTTAACGAAGATAAAACTGAATAATATGGTCTTTGGGTACATTTTATGATGTATACTTAGATAATGCTGAGGTATATATATTTATTTATAATGTTGACCATTATAGGCTGGTTATATTCACACACTGCTGATACATAACTGTGTTTAAATCCCTTATAAAAGTGATTTTTGCATAATAGATCCCCTTTAACGAAGATAAAACTCAGAATAATATGGACTTTGAGTACATTATATAATGTATACTTAGATAATGTTGAGATATATATTCAATTATACTTCAAGTACTACTACTACTACTACTAC
>CAIGQQ010030343.1:0-10487 GCA_903798035.1 Danio albolineatus | reverse complement strand
TCACCATAGTTTTTCTATAACTGCACCTTATAATTTATACCTGTATTTTGCACTTGCTGCTATTGCACTTCTGGTTAGACCTAAACTGCATTTCGTTGCTTTGTACTTGTACATGTGTAATGACAATAAAGTTGAATCTAATCTAATATAATCTAAAATGAACCGCCAACTTAGCCAGCATATGTTTTACACTGCAGATGCCCTTCCAGCTGCAACCCAGTACTGGGAAACATACATACACACTCATAAGGTACGGACCATTTAGCTATTAGTAATTTACCATTTAGAGGAAACCCACGCAAACACAGGGAGAATATGCAAACTCCACACAGAAATGCCAGCTGACCTAACCAAGGCTCAAACCAGCGACCTTCTTGCTGTGAGGCGGTTGTGCTACCCACTACACCCCACACTCATTCATTCATTCATTTTCTTTTCAGCTCAGTCCCTTTATTAATTTGGGGTTGCCACAGTGGAATGAACCGCCAACATATCCAGCATATGTTTTACACTGCAGATGGACTTATAGCTGCAACCCAGTATGGGGAAACATACATACACACTCATAAACTATGGAACATTTAGCCATTATTAATTTACCGTTTAGAGGAAACCCACGCAAACACAGAGAGAACATACAAACTCTACACAGAAATGCCAGCTGACCCAACCAAGGCTCGAACCAGCGACCTTCTTGCTGTAAGGCGGTTGTGCTACCCACTACGCCCCACCCTCATTCATTCATTCATTTTCTTTTCAGCTTAGTCCCTTTATTAATTTGGGGTTGCCACAGTGGAATGAACCGCCAACTTATCCAGCATATGTTTTACACTGCAGATGCCCTACCAGCTGCAACCCAGTACTGGGAAACATACATACACACTCATAAGGTACGGACCATTTAGCTATTAGTAATTTACCATTTAGAGGAAACCCACGCAAACACAGAGAGAACATGCAAACTCCACACAGAAATGCCAGCTGACCTAACCAAGGCTCAAACCAGTGAGCTTCTTGCTGTGAGGCGGTTGTGCTACCCACTACACCCCACACTCATTCATTCATTCATTTTCTTTTCAGCTTAGTCCCTTTAATAATTTGGGGTTGCCACAGTGGAATGAACAGCCAACTTATCCAGCATATGTTGTACACAGCAGATGCCCTTCCAGCTGCAACCCAGTACTGGAACACATACATACCCACTCATAAAGTACAGACCATTTAGCTATTAGTAATTTACCATTTAGAGGAAACCCACGCAAACACAGAGAGAACATGCAAACTCCACACAGAAATGCCAGCTGACCCAACCAAGGCTCAAACCAGTGACCTTCTTGCTGTGAGGCGGTTGTGCTACCCACTACACCCCACACTATAAAATAAAAATCTGAAACTGAAATAATTGTTAATATTTTTTTGAAACTTTGTACAAATAACCTTCAATAACAGCCACTATTTCAGCCACTTCTCCCCCATCTCTCCCTCTCTCTCTCTGTCTGCACTTCAGCGTTACCCATTACAGATGGCCAATATGATGTTCAACTCAACAAAATGTTTCTTTGTGCCTTTTCTCAGTACAGAAAGGGACTCTGGGACATGGCGGGATGAATCAAGATAATTGCCTGATTGATTTTTTTTTTCCTCCAGTTCTCTAAGCACTTGGCCGGGCATGATTTGTTTAGGGAGTGAAATGGGTTAGGAGCTTTTAAAACACATGCGAACACACACAAACACACAAATACACACAACATGCCGGTCTCATAGGGGCAAACAATAGTTCACAAGATGTCATTTGGTTCACCTAAATTACATTTGCAGTGACAGGCACACACAATAAGTAGATTTGTGCATGGTGTACGCTTTACAATCCTCTAACCTAGTTCATTTGCGGGAGATGCATCTTTTCCACTATGTACACACAGATAATTGTGTGTTTGCGTGTCTCATCTTCTTTCCGAGGCTAGCTGACATTAATAGGACCTGCCCAGGCATAGCTCTAGTCCCACTGAGTGCATCTGAGACGAGTGGGGAAGGAGAGGCCGTTCTCTCACCACCTGATTACAGCAGATCCTTCAGGAGCAGATGGAGCTAACCCTTCATCCAGACTCATGCCAGGGGAGAACGAACATGCTCTCTGCCTCTGTAGATCCAGAGTTGCGAACGCTCTATAAATATAACAGGAAAATCGGGATGCAAAGCCGAGCCATGTGCTGGTTCTGTGAGACCCGTGAACCTCAAATGAACACAGAGCCTCTCTTTTTTCCTCACACTGTGACTCAGAGACTCTTACGAGAAGCTGGAGGAACAGAAGTGGTTACGGATTTGGGGTTTTGGAGCGGAAAGATCAGAACTGATGCAAATGGGGGCCATGAATGTCAAGATTTAGCTTTTTAGAAAGTCACAGCAAACACAGTCGTAACTGAGCCCTGGAATTAAAGCCAAAACAAAATGAAAAACCGGTCCTGTTTAGTTTCTGAATGCTCATTCTAAATTAGGAAAACGTCTAATGTTTAATCAAAATCTATTAATGTGCTCTGCCTCTGAAGTGATTTGCATTCAGCCTGGCTCGATTCTGCATTCTAACGGCCACTTTTCACGATCCATTTCATTCCTGATGGATAAAATTAAGTCTCGCTCCACATTTCTCCTTATTGAATATTCTCTTTTTCTCATGAATACATGTCAAATTGCAAAAAAAATTATAATAATAATAAAAAATAATAATATCGTTGGTTTTCAGCAGGAGAAAAGCTAAATATGTTGAAATATTATTTTTCTTTCATTCATTTTCCTTCGGCTTAGTCTCTTATTTATCAGGGGTCGCCAGAACGGAATTATTAAATTATAGCCAACTATTCTAGCATATGTTTTCAACAGCAGATTCAATTCAATTCAATTTACCTTTATTTGTATAGCGCTTTTACAATGTAGATTGTGTCAAAGCAGCTTCACATAGAAGGTTATAGTAAATTGAAAGTGTCAGTCCAGTTATTAGTGTTGGAGTTCAGTTCAGCTCAGAGTTGTTTAACATTCACTACTTAGAGTCCAAACACAGAAGAGTAATCCATCGGTGCACAGCTCTAACTGCAGTCTAGTCGCCGTAGTTTGGAGAACTCGAGGCTCGTCTGTCCTTGGAGGGTCGCAGGAATCCGTCTCTTGCTTGCTACTCCGCCAAGCAGCTGCTCAGGATACAGCGAGGTCCAGGATTATGGAGCCTTGGAATCGTCTCGTCACGGGTCTGGATCGCCGCCGTGGCGCTGCATAGTCTCAGGGGCCTCAGGATGAGTATCCCCAGATGGAGATAGAGAACAAAGAGAATAATTAGTGTAGCTGCTGTTTATAGTGTATATAAACGAGATACGTGGAGCACATTCATGCATCATACCGCTATGTGATGTATTGAGTGTATGCTTTACTAAAGAGATGGGTCTTTAATCTAGTTTTGAACTGTGAGAGTGTGTCTGAGCCTCGGACATTATCAGGAAGGCTATTCCAGAGTTTAGGAGCCATAAATGAGAAGGCTCGACCCCCTTTACTTGACTTTGCTATTCTGGGTACCACCAGAAGCCCTGAGTTTTGAGATCTTAAAGAGCAGAAGATGCCTTTCCAGGTGCAAGCCAGTATACTGGCAAACAACCACACCCACTTGCACTCATACACTGCAGTCATTCATTTTCTTTTCAGCTTATGCCAGACTGCTTAAGTTCAGACTGCATGATTTTAGGCCCGATTTTGACTCGCCGACAGGTTTTGAGAAATCGCCGACAAATGCCTGAAATCACAGGCAAATCGGCGCTCGTGCACACAAGTGACAATCACACAATATGTACTATCAAAGACGCGATCTGAGAGAATTGCCAATGAGTCGCCGATGCCCGTGAGATATTTGGCGTGCTGAATATCTGGAGCTGTCGGCGATTCAAATCATGCCGTGTGAAATGTATTTTGACTGAAAATAACATCAGCGATCGCCTACAGCCAATGAGAGAGCAGCATTCACTAGCGTGGGTACCTGCAGGTCAGCGGGAGGTTGAGGGAGAAGTTAGCAGCGCTCATTTTCAGTTTATTCAGACGCAAGGAATGGGGGGAAAATTAGTGTAAATTTGGCATGAGCTCCTGTGTCTGTTTGACGTGTCATGTGAGCAATATCACAACCCAACCTGGTCAAAAAATAAAAAAAGTTGAGGAGAAATTGCTAATTCCATTCAAAGCCAGGTGAGCAAACATGTAGATTTTCTACCCCATTAAAGGCTTCTTTCTCGTTATGTAGTTAATAACAAAATATATACTACGTGTTTTTGGGTGCGAGACGTAGTTTGGATAAAGTTGTCTGCGATTCTCCCTTTTTTGAAGTCATGCAGTGTGTAACTCCCTGTCGCTGATCCATCTTGCAGTGTAAACAAAGCAGCGACCAAACGCAAGCCCAGATAGTCATGGAGTGTGAAAACATCTGTGACACGACTACTTTAAAAAATCATGCTATCTGAACTCGGCATTAGTCCCTTTATTAATCAGGGGTCGCCACAGCCGTATGAACTCCTAACTAAAGCCTGGTTTATACTACTGCATCGAGTGATCGCTGTGAGCAATGGTGCATGCAATGCGTGTTGTTGTGCATTTATACTTCTGCTGTTTGTGTTGGTCTACAATAACACTTCCAAAATGCTAGCTGGCAGTAGGTTTTTATGTTCCTCTGTGTCGAGTTTCTTCGCTGGTGTTTTGTTTTTTTCTGAACGCTACCTTAATGTACAAGTAGCTAAAAATCAGACGGGCGGACATGCAGCAGCTTTAATAATGAGGTAAACACAATTCAATTCAACTTTATTTCTATAGCGCTTTTATTGTGTCAAAGCAGCTTCACATGCATTATAAGAAATTGAAACAGTGTCAGTCCAGTTTTCAGTGTTGAAGTTCAGTTTAGTTCAATTCAGCGTGGTTTTATTTTCACTGCTAAGAGTCCAAACACTGAAGATTAATCCATCGATGTGCAGCCCTACAAGTCCCGAACCCGAACTCTGGCGCAGCCTTCGCGTAGTCGCATAGCCCTCGCCGTGATGCTGACCTCTCAAAAAATTTAACTACACATAGCACAAGCTCTGTGATTGGTCGACTTGGAAGCACTGACGAGTGTGGGCAGAGGGGTGAGCCACTCAAGCCCGATGGAGCAAGTGTTTACAAGTGTGGATTCCCGTGAAGGAGCTCCAGATGGAAAATGTTGTTTTGTGTTTACCTCATTATTAAAGCTGTTGCATGTTCGCCAGCTCCCGCCTCAAAATGAGTGAGTTTGGGCCACTTGTACTTTAAGGTAGTGTTCAGAAAAAACAAAACACCAGGGAAGATACTCGACACAGAGGAACAGAACAACCTCACTGCCTGCTAGTGTTATTGCAGAGCAACACAAACAGCATGCAGAAGTATAAATGCAAATTTGCATGTGCCGTGGGTCACGCTGATCACTGGATGCAGAAGTATAAACCAGGCTCAAGCCGACCAATCACAGAGCTTACGCTACGCGTCATTTAGACGTGTAGTTAAATTTTTTGAGAGGTCGGCGTCGGCGACGACCATGGTGAGGGCTATGCAATCACTCGTAGGCTGTACCAGAGCATATGCGTGCGTTTGACGCATTAGTATATATCAGCCTTCATCCAGCATATGCATTATGCAGTGGATGCCCTTCCAGCTGCAACCTATCACTGGGAAACACCCATACACTCTTGCACTCATACACTACAGTCAAATTAGTTTATTCAATTCACCTATAGCGCATGTTTTTGGACTGTGGGGGAAACCGGAGCACCGGGTGGAAACCCACGCGAATGGCGAGAACATGCAAACTCCACACAGAAATGCCAACTGTACCAACCGGGACTCGAACCAGCGATCTTCTTGCTGTTTGTAAACAGTGCTAACAACTGACCCACTATGCCACCCTATATTGCCGTCTTCTTGTAAGCATTTAATAACTTTTGGCTTCATCTTAAGCCATTTCACCTGCACAAAAGAAACAATGCTTAACAATTATGCATGCCTCCGTCTTCTCTATTTAAAAATTAATTTAGTTTGACCTTGCTGAATAAAGAATTCATCACATTTTCTGAGCAATAATACATGCGATGCTTGTGTTAGCCATTGATTTTAGTGAAGAACTGTATGAGAAACTGTAAAAAAAAATATCACAAACAACTTGTAAAACTTATCCTGAAATGACACGGTGCAATTTGAGCTGTCGTTAGCACTTATATATATATATATACATATGTAGCAATCCAGTATATAACCCCAGGACAAAGTCAAATTTATTACCCCCACGATGCCTGATTTTGTCTCCAAATGGGTTTAGGAAGAGAGCAAGCATGAGAGAGAGGGAGAGAAATCAGCAAACTTCAAATTTTCTCCTTTCCCATATCTGAGATTTCCACAGAGGAGTTTGAGGGTCCCTCAAGGGCCAGTTCTCTGATAGTCTAAATTAAAGAACTGAAAGCTCACACACATTTCAGCTTGCTCCTCAGCAGTCCAGTTGTTAGACTGGTAGTTAATTGGGAGCTATGTATTAAACCTGTGGGATTGCTGAGCCAGGAGGACCCTCGAGGCCCCAGCTGACCGCAGGAGATCTTTCGGCTGGAGGAAACAACACACCGGCCGTCCTGATGCACGACTGCAGTCTGTTTGCCTACCTCAGGTTATTTAACACACTCAATTATTATAGGCCCAGAAAATGTTCCTTTCCCTGTCCCAATTTACAGGCATAGTTCTGAGACTGTGTGCCCTTTTCACCCTCTGCAAGAAAAGATGGGGAAAATGGTGCAAAGTACAATTTGGTGAAATTCTTTGTGTGCCGTAAACAACTTTTAAGGCCGTTTAGAAACATATTTTCTCTGGCAATTTACTGTTTGTGGTTGGACTGAATTTTAAAAAATGAAACAGTGGTTACTTTTTACCAAGCAAAATAGAGAAGAAATTGTTCCCTCAATCATGAAGAATAGGTACAAATATCTCAATGACTTTCCCACAGATATTTACCCCTGTGCCATTGTTCCAAAAACCCATAGAGAGAACTGTCATGCCGTCTACTGATTACATGTGCAGCTATCTTCCAATGTGGTGTGAGTAGAAATCGCACGCTACTCAAGTAGATACTGCATTTGATTTCGAAAGTTGCTGAAAATGCTTTACTTACTACACATTCATTAATTTCTCCACAGCAGAGTGAACCGCCAGTTGTTCCAGCATATGTTTTACACAGCGGATGCCCTTCCAGCAACAACCCAGTTTTGGGAAACATCCATACACACTTACTCACTACGGCCAATTTACTTAATCCAATTCAACTTTACCACATATATTTGGGCTGTGGGGGAAACCAGAGCACCTAGAGCAGGAGTGTCCTGCAGATTTTAGCTCCAACTTGCTTCAACACACCGGCAAGGAAGTTTCTAGAAAGCCTTGCAAGAGCTTGATTAGCTGGCCCAGGTGCGTCTGATTGGGGTTGGAACTAAACATTGCAGGACACCGGCCCTCCAGGACCGAGTTTGGATCCCCCTGACCTAGAGGAAACCCTCACCAACACTGGGAGAACATGCAAACTCTACACCAGGGGTGCTCAACCCTGCTCCTGGAGATCGACTTTCCTGCTGAGTTCTGCTCCTACCCTGATCAAACACACCTGAACCAATTAATTAGGACCTGAACAGCACTTGATAATTACAGGCAGGTGTGTTTGATATGGGTTGCAACTGAAATCTGCAGAACGGTCGATCTCCAGGAGCAGGGTTGGTCACCCCTGCTCTACACAGAAATGACAGTGCTAACCACTGAGCCACCAAGTCGCTTTTTGCGCTTTTAATATTCTGCCAATGGGGTAAGCAAAATAATTTTGTTTTTGGTTTAAATCAAGAATATTTAATATATTAATACACTCACCGGCCACTTTATTAGGTACATTTATCAGGTAGACATGATCAAGATGATCTGTTGCAGTTCAAACCGAGCATCAGAATGGGGAAGAAAGGTGATTTTGAACGCGGCATGGTTGTTGGTGCCAGACGCACTGGTCTGAGTATTTCAGAAACTGCTGATCTACTGGGATTTTCACGTGCAATCATCTCTAGAGTTTACACTGAATAGACCAAAAAAGAGAAAATATCCAGTAAGTGGCAGTTCTGTGGGCACAAATGCCTTGTTGACGCCAGAGGTCAGAGGAGAATGGCCAGACTGGTTCGAGCTAATAGGAAGGCAACAGTATCTCAAATAATCACTCGTTACAACTGAGGTATGGAAAAGAGCATCTCTGATTGCACAACATGCCCAACCTTGAGGCAGATGGGCAACAGCAGCAGAAGATCACACCGGGTGCCACTCCTGTTAGCTAAGAACAGGAAACTGAGGCTACAATTCAAACAGGCTCACCAAAATTGGACAATAGAAGATTAAAAAACGTTGCCTGGTCTGATGAGTCTCGATTTCTGCTGTGAAATTCGAATAATCGGGTTAGAATCTGGCCTTAACAACATGAAAGCATGGATCCATCCTGCCTTGTATCAATTGTTCAGGCTGGTGGTGGGGATGTAATGCTGTCATAATCACGAAATCCATAAAAATACAGATTTTCAAATATTTTTCTACAGCGGACCATGCATTACGCATATATCAAACACATACAGTGTAGATGTCATAACAAATTAACACACATCCATTTGCATTTTACTCTGCATCAAAAGAAGAAATGTTTTTGGTCTTTAATACATTTTAAGGCATATTTTGCAGCATTATGGTGAATAGCAGTGCATAATTATTAAGTAATTGCATTATGTTTGTGTCCAATACCTCTATAAAGAGTTTAAGCCATGAAGAGGTTCCTACAAAGCACATACACTTATGATTGTGCTTTACCACGAACACATTTCTGCTTTACGATCTCACAGAAACATCTGCCAGGAAAGCTGTATCAGTAAACAGACAAAGTGTCTTCTTATAGGCTAAGATGTGCGATCTCATAAATATTAATAAGACTTTGACACGTCACGAAGTACGATTCTGCTGTTTCAAGTCATTTCATGTCACACTGATCATGTGAGAAACTGATGTGAAACACGAAATAATTCCAGAATCTCATAAACCTCTTTAGTGCTTACGTTTTCTTGAGCATCAACTGTCAATTAGAACATAAAATACACACACACACACACACACACACAGACACACACACACACACACACACAAAGTACATGCACGATTTCACAATATGTATTTTTTCTGCTAAATTAAATATTTGGGAAAGAAATTGCATGTGTAATTTGTGATAGCGTGACATGTACATTCCTAGAAGAAAACACAGGACTAAAAATCAAAGTCTCAGAGGGAATGAAAAGAACTGCCTTTGGAGTGACTGTGTGCTTTGTAACTTTGCAGATCTTTTTCATGCTCAAACAGCGACACTAAAGGAAGTTGAAAGTCAAAAAGCATAATAAGACCCATTTCATATAAAGACTATAACAGATAGTTTTACAGTATGGTTTGGCTTCTTCCACTTTGAATTTGTATTTGATGTTTATGCAGTTTATTAATTTATTTCTCA
The DNA here is from genome assembly GCA_903798035.1 of Danio albolineatus. Lineage (NCBI taxonomy): Eukaryota > Metazoa > Chordata > Actinopteri > Cypriniformes > Danionidae > Danio > Danio albolineatus. The sequence goes on along the minus strand of CAIGQQ010030343.1, from coordinate 910 downwards.
AATTTATGAAGCACAACTTGTGCTTGCTAATTTTATTTACAGCACTTCATTTTAGTATTGATATTTAATATCTCTTGATTAAGTAGACTATGAACTGCAGATACGGTAATTACTTCCACCTGGGGATACTCATCCCAAGGCCTCTAGAGATTGTGTAGCGTCATTGATGTGATCCAAGACCTGTGAAGAGATGATGCCAACTATAGAGCACTTCTAGAGGTATCAATAATCATGGACCAGGCCGTACCTTGAGCAGATGCTAGGAGTGGAGAGCATGAGATTCCTAAAAGACCACAGTGAACGACGAGTCTCTGTATGGATCACGTGGGCCAGCCATAATACTCGCCGGCAACCTACTCACACCTGCAACTTCTCCATGATGAACGTCCATCGTTCTCCTGCCCCTAGACTGCAGCTCTGCACTACAACTTTGGCCATAGGAGAATTAGCCATGCCCAACTGAGCCTGGTTTCTCTTGAGGTTTTTTCCTTCACTTTCGCCAATTGGTGAAGTTTGGCCCTCGCCACTGTCGCCACTTGGCTTAGGACTTTCAGCAGTGAAAATAAAACCACATTATTAATTATTATAATTATTACATTTTTACACCGCAAAAATGCTTTTCTTATTCTTATATTTCTGGTCTTGTTTCTAGTTTAAATATTTAAAAAGTCTTAAATCAAGAAGTATTTTTTAGAAAACTAAAAATGTGAAAAATTTCTTGTTTTTATAAAAAATAAAAAGTCCATTAGTTTAACAGCAAAATAATCTTTTTATAATAGGGTAAGCAAAATAAATTAGCTTTTGCTATGAATTAAGAATATTTAGCTTACCCTACTGGCAGATTATTTTGCTAGTTTTAATGAAAAAACTCACTTAATTTTGACGTATTGTTTCTGAAAACAAGACCATA
>CAIGQQ010030342.1:0-10007 GCA_903798035.1 Danio albolineatus | reverse complement strand
CTTTCTTTCTTTCTTTCTTTCTTTCTTTCTTTCTTTCTTTCTTTCTCGACTTTAAGATATATACCCCCGGTTTTACAGACAGGGCTTTGACTAGCCAGGATTAGGACATAGTTCAATTAGGACATTTAAGTCATTTTTCTAAACATGCTTAGAAAAACACATTATTAGTGTGCATCTTGAGACAAAAAAAGGCACTGATATATTTCAAAATCAATCAGTGCGATTATATTTCAGTTTTATTTCAGACTTACATTTCAGTCTAGGACTAGGCTTAAGCCTTGTCTGTGAAACCGTGGTATATATCTTAAAGTTGAAAAAGAAGGAAAGAAAGGTAAAGAAAAAGGCATATTCAAAAAAGCCCACACATTTTCATCACTATTTTAATTATTATAAATTCCAGAAAGTATGTTTTTTATGCCAGAACTGAATTAGCATTAGTGCAAGCTGTTAGTAAATCTGTCTGTGTGTGACTCACCATTGCAACTCCACAACCAATGCATCAAATAATCATTGGGAAAGTTCTTACTGTAGTATTTCTCACAAACGTTACCTGAGATCTGCTTCCTTCATGTCTGTCTGTTGTCTGAGGCCCCGTTTACGCTAGTGCGCTTTAGTTTTAAAACGGCGTTTTAGCATTAAAACGATCTGCGACCACACTAGTGTTTCACCCAGCGTCTCTCAACATATCTCCGTCCACACTACTCCACCAGAAACGTATATCACGTGACCACTCACGCACTCTGGGCATGCGTGTTCAAGTATAAACAGGAAGCATATGTCTCGCTTGGCATTTGGTTATTGTTAGTCAACAAACGCTGGTTGAACGATGAACGCGATGGCAAAGAAAGCAAGAGAGGTCTTTTTGTGGACAGACGACGAGGTTGAGTTGTTACTTAAAGTTACTTACATTTCAGTCTAGGACTAGGCTTAAGCCTTGTCTGTGAAACCGGGGGTATATATCTTAAAGTCGAAAAAGAAAGAAAGAAAGGTAAAGAAAAAGGCATATTTAAAAAAGCCCACACATTTTCATCCCTATTTTAATCTTTAGAAATTCCAGAAAGTACGTTTTTTTATGCCAGAACTGAATTAGCATTAGTGCAAGCTGTTAGTAAATCTGTCCAAATGCTTTTTTGGGGCCTTACTTTTTTATAAATCGGGACCTTTTATAATTAGATCATTTATAATTTAGAATCGTTCAGTGTCTGCACCATCACTATAAAGGCACTCTGCATTGATTAGCGTTTTTAATGAATCTCCTATGGCAATCACTTTTTATTGGGCAGCCACAAAACAAATCACAGCCACCGTTTTTTTTTTCCTCCAAAGCGCCAGAGGAGAACTGCATGCACAAGATGCTCATGTATATAGGGTTTTTAGCCTCAAGACATGCTGATGCAATTGTAGGTAACCATTGTTAAACTGTTGTAAGAGTAAAAAGAAGCCCTGCAATTTAGCGAGCCCATCAGCGTATGGCTTGAAGCTGAATGCAGGGTGCTTGAGGGGTGTAGGCCAGAATCCCTCACTACAGTTCCCGCTCTTCTGTATTTGCGCTTCTCTCAGCCTGGACCTGGAATCCATTAGTGGTCCCAAAGCTTGACAGCTGCAGATGTCAATCAAATATTTCTTTGTCGTTCCCTCACCAATGAGTACGGCATCCAGCTGTGAGTCAGAGATGCATAAAGCAAGAGACAGATGGTAATAGCAATACAGCCCTCATAAAGTCAATGTTTACTGCGGGAAGTATATGCAAGGCGGTTTCATGCGAGTCCATGGATTATTCATTGTCTGTATTTATTTACTATATGCATTATTGCATATTATTGCCATCTCATTGCCATCTTAAAATAATATTTATCGACATTTTGAATATGCTTGATTGATTGCTAGAAACTTATAACTTAGAAAAAAATAAGAATTGGGACATAGGAGCATCTAAAATGTAACAAAATGAAGGATTTTTGACTAATTACTGCATGCCTACACTGTAAAAAATATTTACATGTTTGTATATTTTGTGATACACAAGTGTTTTCCATTTATATATGGTTATGAATTGCATTATGGGATGTTGATATCTGCTCTGTCGACTTTTGGGGCCTATCCCAATTCTACCCCTTAGCCCTACCTCTTACCTCTACCCCTTGTTTTGTGCGTTCACGTGAAGGGGTAGGGGTGTCACAATTCTCTTTAGCTTGAACACGTAGGGCTAAGGGGAAGGGCTAGATACCCCTTCAAACAGAGATTTTCCAGGACCACACTTGAAACCAAGGGGTAAGAAAATTTCCCAGAATACACCATCTACATAAGCAGCATGGCTGCACACAGAAGTCAGGAGATGCACAAATTAGTATTTTTTTGGTCATTATTATGAATATTTACAACAAAGAAACATATGTTTTAATATATTCATAACTGCAATCGTGTTTTACCGTCATGGTTAAAAAAAAAAAAAAAGCTAAAATGAAGACAGCTAATTTTCGCTATCTATAATCCCTAATAATACCTCCTGTATAGCAGTCCCACAACATTCTGTCACTTGATGACACTCGAACACCCTGTCAGAAAAGTCTAGTGGTTGGGAATGAGCTTTTTACAGCGTCTGGTAAAATGTTAATGTTGTTTTTGTGTTTACATGAATATGGCTACGGTGTAAATGCATAGTACAGTTCTGATCTTATTACCACATTATATCGTTATGATAACATAATATATGCCTTCAGTGATTTCCTGAAGGTAAACACCAAAAAATAACACAACTGGAATAACTACAGCATTCGTGATCGTTGAGCTCATAAGTAGAAGATCGCGATGACATATGATGGGGTGTGCTGAAATAGATTGTGCAAAATAGATTTGGGATTGGGCTTTGATGTTGAAACCTCGACTCTACAGTTTAACATGTGACTTTTATTGACATTTTAGTAGCTTGAAATAATATGTATACGAGATAATATGTAGAAAAATAGGTCTGTAAAATGTACTGGAAAGGTTTTTGTACCATAATATACAACACCAGTTCAGACAATATATCACTTTAAACTATTAAAAATATTAATAAAAGTCACTTTTTTGAACTTTTCAAATTTAAAATTTGTTGAACGAAAGATCAAACTCACATAATGTAATTCAAAAGCATAAATAAATAGGGAAAAAAAGAATATATATATATTAGGGCTGTCCAAAAATTAATCGTGATTAATCACATCCAAAATAAAAGTTTGTTTTGACATAATATGTGTGCGTGTTATATATATTTGTTATGTATATTTGATAAACACATTCATAGAAGCCAAAACTATATATAAAAAAGTTACATCAAAGTAGTTACATCATATTCAAATGTAAAATTTGTGTCATACACATATATTTTTTTAGATATCTAAATATAAACCAACATTTTATCAAGTATATGCATTTGTGTATTTATATATTCATAATATAAATATAGACAGAGCACACACAAATATTATGTTAAACTTTTATTTTGGATGTGATTAATCACAATTAATTTTTGGACAGCCCTAATATATATATATATATATATATATATATATATATATATAACAAAACATGAATAAAAAATATGGAAAACTGATGATTTACGGATACTTTTTACAGTGTACACCACAAACTTAAATATGGACAAACCCAAACATTAGGTTAAAAATGTAATTTAATTGTAATAAAAAAATATTTTGTGTTTGTCCATATTTGAGCCAATGAGCCAACGATTCTAAGGATCAACGGAGTTTAGGGACACCCAAAGTTACAATTAGGGGGCCCAACACCCACTCCTGCTCTTTAACTTTTGTCCACAATCACTTTCATTCATAGTTTCTGCTATAAATGTGGTCTAAATCAGCCAGCAGCGGCGTTGCTATGTTGGGTTAAATGTATGTACGTACCTATATGTATGTATGTATGTATGTCATATATATCATACCTGTCAACCCTCCCGTTTTTCCCGGTATTCTCCTGTATTTTACACACACACACAAAAAAAAGATTAAAAACAGATAAAACAGATTAAAATGTGTGAAAACGGGTTTTCAATTAATGAAAAAGGAAAGAAAGAAATAATAGTGCGATCTGTCGGATGTGGGACAGTGCTCATTCAGTAAAGGCACAGCTAAACAGATGTGTTCAGCCTGATCTCACGAGAAAACGTAAGCTTTTTACGTTTTGCCGAGTTCAGTCGTACGAAAATGTATGATTTAAAAAAGGAGGCTCGGCACCCAACCCCACCCATAAACACAACTGTCATTGGTTGATGAGCAAATCGAACTGAATTGTACGAATTACATCGTACGAATTCATACGAATTAGCCACTAAATAAAAAGTTACGAATTGCTGTGAGATAGCGTTGATGTGCTTTAAGTCTTGATTTGAATGTGCCTAATGTTGGAGCACATCTGATTTATGAGTTCTGATGTATTTAGAGTTGAAAATTTACAAAATATCTCAGTGGAACATAATCTTTCCTTATGAAATATACCCATACAACTGGTTTTGCTGTCCAGGGTCACATGTAACTAACTTTTACTATGTAGCAACTTTGCTTTGTTGCTCACAAACGTATGTTGTTGTATTCATGATGTTGCTGGTTAGGTTCAGGGGTTACAGCTCAGCAAAATAGGTGATCCAAATGCCAAACACCACTCTTTTAGATGTGTCATCAGAAAATTGCACCAAAACATCTGGGGCAACATGCATTATTCCAGATTTAATCATACATTTTATTGTGTATTTAATATTTGATCAAATAATTATACATTTTCATATAACAATTAAAACAATAGTAGGCAATTACCTTGTGTCTTACTCTCAACATTACAGCACAAAGCACATACTGTCGCATTTCTATAAAAGTGAATGTAAAAGTTTTCTCTTAGCGCCAAGGTATACACAACTACAGGCTAAATACACCATTGCATTAACAAAATCTATCAGAAACAAATCAAAAGCATGTAATTACCTGTCTAAAAGAAAAACTGCAACCACGGCATCATTTTGCAGACAGTTGCCTCCAGCGTGCAAAAGCAATATGCGAATGCTGCTTTTAGCGCTTTCTTGATCCAGACCAGTGGCGGTGGGTGGAAGTTTTTATAGATAGGCCTGTGCTACATCCAACAATCCCAACTTAATGCTAAACAGTAAAACAATTTAACAAAGAAAGGATTAATAATATGAAAGGCTTGGAGCTTTTTTTTTATTAGGGACTTTTACCAAGTTTTGGATTCAGTTTGTAGATGATTCTCACAAAACTGCATTTTTGACAGGGTAATCAGGAACACCTTTTAAATTTGGAGGTTTCACAAGATAAACCCATTCAAAAGCAAAATAAATGCAATTTCCTTGTAAAAACATGGCTGCTGGTTTTAGCTGGTTTTTCATGTGCTGGTCATAAAAACCAGCAGTCAAAAACTACTTAACCAGCTGTTTTTTTCTTCAACAGCTTTGAGTGTGTATATACTGTAACTAACTACAAAGTGCAACACAAAACAGGACCACACCGCTGGATACCATCAGTCCACAAAATCAGCCACCTTGAGAATACCAAATGTAAAATACACATTCTTATTGTGAACATCATCAGTGAGTAAATCGCCTGGATTTTACTTTATCCGATCTCAATTACTGTATGATGATGTAAAAAATATTAATCTAAACTGAAAATGATATTTTGAAGAATGCTGGAGACCGGCGCCACGGTGGCGTAGTGAGTAGCACGTTCGCCTCACAGCAAGAAGGTCGCTGGTTCGAGCCTTGGCTGGGTCAGTTGGCATTTCTGTGTGTTTGCATGTTCTCCCTGTGGTTGCGTGGGTTTCCTCCGGGTGCTCCGGTTTCCCCCACAAGTCTAAAGACGTGGTATAGGTGAATTGGGTAGGCTAAATTGTCCGTAGTGTATGAGTGTGTATGGATGTTTCTCAGAGATGGGTTGCAGCTGGAAGGGCATCCGCTGCGTAAAATGAATGCTGGATAAGTTGACGGTTCATTACTACCCCGGTGTACTACTTGTGATTTATTATTATTGTTGTTGTCAGTGAACATTACTGTTGTCCTTTCTTTATTTTTCATTGTCCTTTCTTTATTTTTACTGTCATTATTACTATCATACATAGCATTGTTATCACTCCTTACCACTGTCTGGTTTATTTCTACCTGTTTTTTAATATCTATGATACTTGCTTCATTTATTGACTGTTATTGTCCCTTATGTATGTACTTTGACGTGTCCGCCAAGTTACCTTTACATGCACACACGCACACACATACATACATACACATATACACACGCACCTGACAGTACCTGACTGCATTGTTGTCGTTTTTTTGGTGTTTCTGTTGATGTTTTATTTTCTTTGTATTTGTATTATCCCCGTTTGTGTACCTTTTGCACATTCTAAAAAAAAATATATATATATTTATGACTGCATGTGCTTTTCAAAGACAGATTCAGTCAGTATGTTCAGTTGTATGAAAATGTACAATTTAAAAAAGGAGGCGTGGCACCCAACTCCACCCCTAAACCCAACCGTCATTGGTTGATGAGCAAATCGTACTAAATTGTAGGAATTAGATCATACGAGTTCATACAAATTAGCCACTAAATCAAAAAATTACGAACCGCCGTGAGATACCGTTGGCCAAGCTGTGAGATTGCTGCCATGCTGGGCATTCTGTCTTTAGCCGTTCATGAAGGGTCGTATGTGTTTGTTTCCATGATCCACGGGGTTCGTTGTATGGCTTTCCCCACGATGCTGTGAGAGCCAATACAGCAAAACTGTTTGTGTGTAGCAAGCTTTTTTGTTGGGAGAGCTGTATGAGAATTGAATAATGGAAGGACTTTGTCTTTTATCAGTTGAGTTTGTTACCATTCAGACACATCACCTATATCTCTGCTGCTGTGTTTGCCTTTGTTCAAAATCACACAGATTACTGGCAAGGCTAATGGTTGGAATTGACTGGGCAAGAGACCTGCTGCACTGCTATCCACTGTGTCTACATTCAGACCCTGGGATTCAGGAGGAGAAAAGTCCTCCTCATTTATAGTGTTTATACGTGATTATCTTTATAAGGATATAACAAATTGTGGTTATGTGTACACTCATTCATTAATTTTCCTTAGGCTTAGTCTCTATTTCAGAGGTTGCCAATCATGTGTATATATTATATATGTATAAATTATATGAAATTACGAATAACTTATGATATACGTACCCCTGGTCTGCTGGCCACGCCCACTCCTCCCTCTGCTCTGGGCTCCACGCCCATCATGTAGCATTTTTTGAAAAAATTCTGAGGTAGACTTGAACTGAGAGAGTATCACCCTTTAAAGTTAATGCTCTTGTGTGCTTTGCCGCGGTAAAATATTTCAAAAGTCTTTGATGAATGAATTAAATGTTTACACCCTGATAGGATCATTAATGTGACATTCAAAATAAAGCTTCAGTTCTTCAAGCAGCCAAAGTGAAGAAGGTCATTTTGGGTTTGTCGTACATGGAAAGTCACCTGAATTAAACTCGCTTATCAAATCACCCACACCACCTTTCCTGGTCTAAACTTAAATGGATCTGCAGACGATGTCCTGTATCTTGACAAAAAAAGGTCAATAAAACAGATTCCTCCCTGACTATGCTGTTAATTGGTTGTGTAGGACTCACCTTGCAATGAACTTCAATCGGATCAATCGGCACAAAACAAAGACGGTATCGAATGTGAGCAACCACAGCCAAGAAAAAAAAGTCAATGGATTTCATGTCTCATCATAAAGCGACACAAAGCTCTGCTGTCAATATTGAGCAGAAATAATTTTGTACTTCAGTCATCCTGCAAGTAAACCGCAGGTTGTTATCCAAAGGTGTATTCTGGAACTTGGGAATGTCAACACATCCACTTAATACACAAATAAACTTCTCTATATGGACATCTCTATATGCTACAGTATATAACTGCAGGTTAACTATGTTTTTATGTAATAACTGTTAAAGCTATTAGTTACTAGTTAATTAGTAAGTTATTAATAACTAATAAAGTAATGCAAACTAATAAACATAGCTTTTCCCAAATTGTTTGTAATGCAATAATGTTCACCTTTAATAAAGCTGCTTTGAAACAATGCTTATTGCGAAAAGTGCTATATGAATAAACTTAAACTGAATTGAATTTGGACGACAGTGGTGCAGTAGGTAGTGTTGTCGCCTCACAGCAAGAAGGTCGCTGGTTCGAGCCTCAGCAGGGTCAGTTGGCATTTCTGTGTGGAGTTTGCATATTCTCCCCGTGTTTGCGTGGGTTTCCTCCAGGTGCTCCGGTTTCCCCCACAGTCCAAAGACATGCGGTACAGGTGAATTGGGCAAGCTAAATTGTCCGTAGTGTATGTGTGTGAATGAGAATGTATAGATGTTTCCCAGAGATGGGTTGCATCTGGAAGGGCATCCGATGTGGAAAATAAATGCTGTATAAGTTGGCGGTTCATTCCGCTGTGGTGACCCTGGATCAATAAAGGTACTAAGCCGAAAAAAAAATGAATGAATTAATTGAATATATGACTCATTTTGTGTAAATTCAAAAGTGCTCATTTTATTTACTTATGTATTTTTGCTTAAAACATGCTACAAATTTGGTATATTATGTTAGCAACATAATAATGGATACATTTTTGTCAAGCCAATAAAAAAAGCTTGTCATCAAACTTTACTAAACTAATTTACCAATTCATATTATTGCCCAATTGGTAGACCAAATGTAATGAGAGCATGTTGACCTAGAGAACTGATCAGTTCTTTCACAAAAGAGCTCACTGTATTATGAATTTGTTTGGTAGCCGACTAATAAAGGTTTCTGTAGTGTGATTGGAGCTCAGTACCATGTGCAACATGCATCAGACGGTCAATAAACTGAACTCTGATACCACAGATGACATAAAAGAGTCTTAGAATCTAACATAGATGACTGACTGCTCCATAATTAGCTTCTCTTCATAGCAGTACAAATTGAAAACCATGTTTTAGAAGAAGGAGAAGGCGATTTCCTCTCAATGAATGAATTACAGATGTTGATTTGTTTCCCTTGAGAAACGGGTGAAGGAAAAAAGAAAACAAAATCAAACAAAAATGGAGACCCATTGTGAAAAGAGAGATAAGCGAACAATAGAAGTTGCCAGTCTCTCTCAAGCCAAAGCCTGCTGCTCTATTCCTGTCACAAAACGTTGGCAACCGGACAATGGCTGCACATTAGCTTGAAATCATGTGTTCTGTTCTCATTTGTATCGGTATTAAGCGCTTGTGTAAGACGGGATTTGGAGAATGTTTAAAAGGCATCCCACCTCTTCTTCAGTGACTGTGCTCTACCTCAGTAAGAAATCTATGAGAGGCGTGTTGGAAGATTTTGCCCAAATTTCTGCCTAATCACTACCGAACATGCAAAACCTTTTCTGAGAAGCAACAGACCCCAGAGGACCCTGGGGAGGAGAACGCATGCTTGTCTATGGACAATGGGTTCTAAACATAGCTGTGTATAAAGCAGGAAAACTGTAGTTGGAGCACAGTCAACATTCCATTCCATTCCATCCATCCATCCATCCATCCATCCATACATACATACATCCATACATCCATACATCCATCCATCCATACATACAATAACGAAAGAGTGGCTTCACAACAACTCTGTGACTGTTCTTGAATGGCCTAGCCAGAGCCCTGACTTAAACCCAATTGAGCATCTCTGGAGAGACCTAAAATAGCTGTCCACCAGTGTTTACCATCCAACCTGACAGAACATGGCTGTATTAGATCAAAATGGTACTTCTACCAAATACTGAGCAAAGGGTCTAAATACTTAGGACCATATGCTATTTCAGTTTTTCTTTTTTTAAGATTTGTAAACATAGCTGTGTACAAAGCAGGAAAACTGTAGTTTGAGCACAGTCAAAATAATCAACATTTCATCTATCATTCATCTATCTATCTATCTATCTATCTATCTATCTATCTATCTATCTATC
>CAIGQQ010030341.1:2344-31571 GCA_903798035.1 Danio albolineatus | reverse complement strand
AAAACCAAATGCTTTGAAATTCTGCTTCTTTTCAATGTTTTTTTTTTATTTTTTTTAAGAGAAAATAAGTCTCAAATGTTTATTTTTGAGTGAGCTTGTCCTTTAAATCTCATCCCAGCACATTCTAACCATTCAAAATGAGGACAAATGTGACAGAAAGACAAGAGTACAAACAGTACTGACAGTTGCGCAATCCAGTCGCATGTCTGCAAAATGTGGACCTCAGGACATTTTCAATCTTGCTCTCTCGGGGCAAATGTTACCCCAACCTGAAAAGAATTGCTAATCGAAGTTGCTCAAATATTTCATCTCACGGAGTCGGCTGCCTGCTGCATTTTCATTTCCCATTGCAGACACGACCTGCCATTTGCAGATGGTGCGAGCAAATGTTAATTCACCCCTGCGCACATCAGGCTGCCCGAGAGGCCCTGAGTTAACAGAGGAGGGCGGAGCGTTTGACTGGCCTGTTTACTTAAGGTAATGTAATTGAGTTGTGCCACCGGATCAAGCCTGTGTGCTCTGACAGCCCTGAGGGGAGCACAAGCTAAAAAAGGGGGTCGAGGAAAGGCCTTGGTGCTGCAGAAAAGCTCTTGGCCCACTTTTTAGCAGTTTCCTGGAGCAGTTTAATCTTCCCCACCGCCCCGGATGAGTTGACAGTTCACCTGCTTGGGCCTCGTCCAGGTTACTGGAGCTCTAGATTCACTTACGCGGGAACTTTTCCATTTTCTCAAATTAGGACAGTCCATCCAGATACCAGAGCAGGACCTCTCAATGCAGCTAAAAGGAGAATAAGAATACTTATATAAAACTGAATGTCATGGTTGTTATGTTCCCCTGCAGAACGTTCATTCAATCATTCATTCATTTTCTTTCAGCTTAGTCCCTTATTCATCAGGGGTCACCAGAGCGGAATGAACCGCCAACTATTCCAGCATATGTTTTATGCAGCGGATACCCTTACAGTTGCAACCCAGTACTGGGAAACACCCATACATTCTCACACATACACTACGGACTTGGGATTTATAAAGCATGAATAGTCCTCACTTTAGATTAGGTCACAAAACTGGATGAAACGGAGTTAATAAAGCATTTATTAACATACAAATTAACAATTACTATATGCCTGAATAATGCAATAAATAAATGTTGATTTTAATATTAATCGTTTACTACCTCATTCTGAATGATTGTTAAAAACCACAAACTATTCTTAAATTACTGGTTTGTAAATAATGCAATACTTAATTTAGTAATGAAAAATGAATCCTTAACAAAGTATGAAAACACAATCATTAAGCACATTATAAATGTACTTTAAAGTCAAGAATAGAGCATTTCTAGCTGAAGGTGCACTGTAAAAAATAAAAAATTGAGTTAACTTAAAATTTAAAAGCAACCGGCTGCAAAGAAATTTTGAGTTTACTCAACATCAGTGGTTGAAGTCGTGCCAAATAATTTTTTGAAGTTGACTGAAATGGCTGGTTTAATCCCTTGACAACTGGACAATTTCTTGTTATAGGCCTATAGTACTTTAAGTCTAACAATATCAGAAATTATATTCAAAACAGACAAATGGTAATGCACTTCATGACTTTGTCTACAAAGCATAAATACACTTAATTTTACTAACGTGAGCACTCCACATTTCTTTATAAAAGTGTCCACTGTACATTTAGCTATATAGCCTTCCAGTTTAACAAGCGAATTAACGTTAAACAGTCCTTCAAATGAAGTGAACTTCACAAAACGCTAAAGAACAGACCGAGCTTGTCAAAAATTATCCCCACAGGATGTAAATTAGTTTTTTGGGAGCATAACACTACATTTTACTTTAGATTTGCATGATTTTTTGGTTAATTTTGACACTAAATCTAAAACACAGCTTACCTGTATCAAGTGATGGCAGCTGCTGCTGATGAGAAGACGCCTCGGTCAAAATGCCACGAAGACAGACTGAGCATGTGCAAAGGCAGGAAGTAAACGCTCCAGTGAACAACTCAAAATGTAAAGTCTTCTCAACTTAAGTACTTATTTTCATTGAACAAACCAGTTCTAAACATTCTGTTAAATCATTTTTAAAAGTAAGCTCAACACTTTGCTCAAAATATGTCCACCCAACTTACAATTTTGAATTGAGTTAACCATTTGTAAGTTGGATTTTTTTACAGTGTATAAACTGCTTAATAACGTTTATTAATGCAGTGTTAATGCTTAACAGATAATGAATTCACTATTTGCTAATTCCTAATAGAAGATTCATAGCGTGTAGTTATTATAAAGTGTTACCATGTCGGTATCAACCATAGACTGTAAAAAATATGGACGTAGTATCCGTGACGTCACCCATAGGTTTCTGATGAACCCAAAAGAAGCTACTAGTAGGCGTGGCCAACCGTCGCCATTTTGTTCGCGCGTCATCGCACCAACCGAGACATACCAAACAAGGGCAAAGAGGCGGAGCGTGGGCGGAGCGTGAGCGGAGCTACGGGACGCATGCTGGCATTTAACTAAGAGCTTTCTTATGGGAGAAACACATAATATTTCATTACCTGCTACTGGTTTGTGTTCTGACCACACGTGCTTGGTGTACACTATATCAATAAAGTGTTTAGTCTGTTGAAAACACTGTTGTAATACATTGAGCCACTTAACATCGTTCTTCAGACGTTTTTCAACAGGAAGAAAGTGCGGATTACATCCAAATAATTCAGATATAGTCTGTGTTAGTAAATGCAGGGCTATTTAGGAAATCCAGGCAGAACACTGTATGACAACGCTTCAGATGACGATTTTTATAGGGTACAGCTGATCAATCTGTCAGATTCTGGAGTGCATTAGAGTTCTGAAGAACATTATAAATCATAAATTATCCTAAATAAAGCAAGTACATTTATAGAGATGGTATAAGTATATAATTTCACTCACCTGGGAAACGGAGGCCACGTGAATGGTTTGTGAGCACAATTAAGCGCACACAGCATGCCATATCATCTGATAATTGCAGGAAATAATTCCAAAAGGCAACTGACTGTGTAAAGCCACATAAAACAACACACAAAATACAATGAATCAGGCGGAATCAGCTGAGGAGACGTGGCGGCGACCAGCGGGACTAGCTGTCACTCAAGTGGCCACGCCCTTAATTATGCAAACTTAATTTAGCTTAAAATAAAGGAAACGGATGAGTTATAAAAAAATTCACCCCCTCACAGTTGTCATGAAGGGTAATATAAGCTATATGAATCAAAATCGTTCTTTGTACCAGGCTGTAAACACCTTTTTTTTCTGCTGTAAAGTTGGCCATTTCACCAGTGGGCTCATTAGAGATTTGCTCTATTATGGAGCCAGGACAGCTAGGACCAGCGGAATTTTCGATGAATTGCAAGTTTTAGTTACTTCCGTATTGGCTTCCCGAGGGAGAGTGGGAGGTTGCCGCTTGGTATCAACAGATATTAAGCAGACAGTCTACTAATACACAAATGAACCATTGAAATAAGCTGTTACCAAAATTTTGATGCGACATCTTACATTTTTGTTTACGGTTTCCCAGTATGCATTGGGAAACAATTCTTTCTCTCTTGTTTTAGGCCTTTTGGAGGAACTTGCTTTGATTGTTGCTTTCACATCTGAAAACCATGTGATTTCTGAAACCAAAAAGCTGCAAGAGATGAATTACTTGTGTTCCTGAAAGTTTAACGCTGCTAAAACTTCCCAATGACATTATGCTACACTAGCTCCAATAATCAACTAAATCATGGCTGTTTCTCAGCGTGATTTACTTGATCTAAAAACCATTTGTACAGCCTGAAAGATGAAATTGAAGCAATATGGATGTTTTCATAAAAAAAAGAACTCGGCTATGAAGCTACTTTGTCATCTCATATCTCCCTGATGAATGTAATGGGTTATGTAATCCACAGCCGAATGTGTGCAAACCATGTTATAAAAGATCTCCCATGTCCGGTATTGAAGATTAGCACTCGGAGAACATAAAAGATCTGGCAGCTCAATGGGAGCAGTCCACTATCTGCACTTAATCAGAGTCTACAGCAGGGAAAGTGTCAGAGTTTTCAGTTTTGTTCCGAGAACAAACCAAAACGAACGACGCCTCTAAGCACACACATCGAGACCCCTACATTCTTAAACTCTTATCATCGAAATAACCCACCGAGTCGAGTGATTTGCTTCACAGCCGGAAGTAAAATGAAAGGGAATATGAATCTCTCTTTTTGCACATTTTGGCAATCAAGTAACAATAGGAGGTGTGAGATAAAAGGTCATGTCAGCGGGGAAAGGGCAACATGAAGTTCAGTTACATTCTACCAAAGCAAATTTCTGATCAGGATCAGAGAGGGGATGTGGAAACCGGTCTGAAATCAAAAGCCACACCACGAGAGAGGCAGCAAACTTCAGCTCTCCTACATAACAATTCTTAAGCAGTGAGTAGTTTGTCCTACAGTTTATTTGGCATGTGTTTGTAATGCACCAGGTGATCTAAAATTCTAATCATGTCATGATTGATTAACTAGTTATCTTATATGACTGAATCCCTCTCAAGCCAGGTCACACTGGACTTTTCTCCATTCAGACTTCCATTCATACGCACGCGAATGCGTCAGACCGGAAAGGCAAGCTTGTGCGACAAGTTTCGCAGTTCGCTGGGTGCAAAGTTCAAACTTGGTGAACTCTGACCTGTGAAATTGCAACACGTGACCGCGTAACACCAATCAAAGATTAAAACATGACCTCTCTGGACAGAAATGTATTATATGGACCAATCGCTTGCTTTTTAAACATCTATTCATATTTTGCATGCCCAAACTTGAGTGTGACCGCAGCTTCAGTATTAGGTTTCAATTAAATATTTAAGATCAAAACACACAGAAATAATTTAAAAAAAAAAATTTTTTTAAATTTGATTTAGAAATTTTAATTTTGAATATTTTTATTATTATAGTTATTTTTATTACAAAAATATTTGTGTATAGGAGTTTTGTTGTCACCAAAATATGTAATTTTTTAAATACTTGATTTAACTGAAAACTTTAATTAATATTAAAATTAACCTAACCTAATTTTTAACCTAAAACTAATATTTAATTCAGAGAGGCCCAAACTAGGGCCCGCGGGGCAAAGTTGACCCTTTGTATCCTTTGATTTGGCCCACCAGAGGGGAAAATGATTGAAGAGTTGAGGAATGCCTTTAACAGAGATTCTCATTTCTATTTTAATGTAACCTTTTGTCTGTTTGTTTTATTTTTGAGCTACAAAAAAACGAACAAAAAATTGAATTAAATGTTTCAATTAAATGTTGTAAATGAAACAGATTTTTTTTTTTTTTTTTTACAAAGTGTCACTTACGAATAGGGGGCAAAGACATCAGTGTGCAAATCAAGGCAAAGTTCATTAAAATAATATACATTTTCGAAAAGTTAGAATGCATTAGTAATGCAGTTAAAGTAATCTTTTTTTTTTTTTTTTGATTATTATGAATTAAATTTGGAGGTTCATTCTGCTGTGGCGACCCTAATAAAGAGACTAAGCCGAAAAGAAAATGAATGAATGAATGAATTAATTAATGAAATACATTTGTAATTTACCCTGCAAGGCAACTTTAATGTAATACAGTTTGCTATATTTCCCTTCAGCCCACAGCTCTCAATCAAGCTTGGATTTTTTGGCCCTTCATAGAAAAAAGTTTGGCCACCCCTGATTAAATTATTGTTGCAACCTTGACAAATAAGACGAGTGCATTTGCGGTAAAAAAAAAAAAATTGTTTTAACTCATTTTGCTAAACAAAACTTTATTAGCTCTATCCAGATCATAGCTCAAGAAGTAGACGATTATCAGACTCCGACCCAGCCTAACTCGTCCAAGACAGAAACACTGCTTATAACGGGGAGAACCAAACATATACCAGTGTTTCCAATCCCAGCGCAGTCACCTGGACCTGTAAACACACACAAACACACGCATGCAGGCGCGCACAAGCACAAACGCCCACACCCCAACAAAAAACAATTATTCTTATTATTAAGCATTTAAATTTTTGTGGACATAATTATCTACAAATGTGCCAGTTTTAATCAACAAATCAACCAATTAACTAATCTTTTCTTTAACAAACATTCCAACACACTAAAAACAAAACAGAAACAAGATCCAATTCAATAAACTGCAAACACAAATTATATTTTTCTACAAACTGCTAAATCCACAGTGTGGAACCTTAACCCTAACATTTACTTACCTAATACATAATAATATCACAATAATCTGTTACTAAATCTCCAGATTACAACATATTCAAAACTCAGCGGCTAGAATACTCACTCATACCAAACATTTTGCTCATATAACTCCAATCTTGTATGACCTTCATTGGTTCCCAGCTGTTGGTCCTTAAATGGCCTAGCCCCCTCTTATCTTTGTAACATGCTTGTCCCCTACATTCCTAATCGCTCATTACGCTCCTCTGACTCTGGCCTTCTTGCTGTCCCTCAGTACCGCCTCTCTTCAATGGGGGGCAGATCATTTAGTGTCACTGCACCCAAACTTTGGAACTCTTTACCACATTCACTCAGTTCTGTTAATAATATCTCAGAATCCAAATCATTACTTAAAACTCACTTGTTTTCTGAATTCTACACTTCGGATTTGATAAACTGACCCCTTTTGTTTGACCCACCTTTACTCTACATATTTGTCTCCTACAGTAAGTCTTGTTTTGTATTTCCAGTTTGTTAGTTTTGATTCCCTGTATGTTTGCAACCCTAATGTTGTCTCTACTTGTTTACTGTTTCTTCAATGTCTGCTTGTACTATCTCTTTTTGTTACATTCTTTGTAAAATGCCCTTGAGCTCTGGAAAGGCGCTATATAAATAAAAATGTATTATTATATTATTATTAATAATCACCATAATCCATAGCTGCTTTATTATGCTCTTATTTTCAGCGTTCAAAAATCCTCAACAATTAGTAAAGCCAGGATACATTCTCGTGTTGTTTCTCCTCACCTGATTATATTTCTGAAACCACTTGGTGGTGCTGGTGGATTGTGGGCCATCACTTCTCCTCTTTCTCTCTCCCTCACTCTCGCCCTCGCTCACCCTTGTAATATAATGTGAGATGAGGGGAACTGTTATGGCAAATTAAATGAAATTAAGAGGGAAAAACAGCTTCATTCACCTCTGTCGTGTGTGATTTCAGAGCTGTCTCTCTGATGGAGCTGCCCCGATGGCCTCCGAGTCTGGTGGTCGTGACAACCAGCTGCCCCGGGGCCTGATGAGAGCCCAATATCTGGGCCTCCTCTCTTTCATGGCAGCACATCTCTCCACCATTCCCTGTACCCATCTTTTTTCTTTCCCCTCCACTCTTTCTTTCTCAGTGCAGGGCCGATGGCCTTTCAATTATCACCCTCACTCAGAGCAGACAAATCTTGTCCCGCAGTTCCAAGGTGTGTGTGTGTGTGTGTGTGTGCTTGGGATTCTTTTCTCCATCACAGTCCCTTCTCCTGTGCTCATTGTGAGACTTTCAATAGACACTGTGTCCCCACCAGTTGGATATAATTTTTGAACTGGAACTAGGAATGGAAAAAAAATGTCACAGGAGGATGTGGATAAGGCTATAGGAAGTGAGAACACAGGGCTTTGCACCCCGAGTGCCTGCAGCACACACTGGAGTTATATCAAAGGACTGCTTTCTTTGTGCACAGGGCTTGATTTTTTCTGCTGTGGGTCCATCTGCCATTGGGAAGCAGTTGAAAGAGAAGAAAAGCTGGACCCAGCTGGAAGGACTGGCCACTTAGAGGCCCTCCACCTTAGCACAGTGCTGTGTCAACCCTCCGACTGCCGTATCTCATTCAGAGGCACAAGAAAGCGAAGAGAGCCACAATTTACAGTACAAACATATTGACCACAGCGCACATAAGTAGTCCATTCACTCGTAAAGCTCTCCCATAAATCTCTCTGTTGTTGCACCATAGAAACCTAGTAAACCAATCACATATAGATTAGCTAATCAACTTCCGTATGAGTGGCATGTTTATGAGAATGACACGGATTTTGTGTTAAATGTGAAAATGAACTCAGAAAATGTTCAGTTTGTCTTAAAATAAACCTGCTTTCTCCGTCGCAGGGCTGATCGATATTTTCCCACCTAAGCTGGCAACACTTTTTTTTCTGAACCTACTACAGTATAATGCCTCATTGAAGTGTTTATAATGCATTTCTAGTAAATACTTTTAAACCGTTACCTTAAAATCTAATTCTAATGTAGATATTCTGTAGACTTTGAATCTGCATGCCATTCTAACTGTCTGTCATCCATCTGAGTGTTAATAGACTGCTTAGTTAGGAAACTAGTGTATGAGTGTGTATGTGCGAATGCTAGAGTATATAGGTGTTTTTCGGTACAGGGTTGCAGCTGGAAAGGCATCCGCTGTGTAAAACGCGTGCCGGAATAGTTGGCGGTTCATTCCACTGTGCTAAACCCTGATAAATAAGGGACTAAGCAGAAAGAAAATGAATTAATAAATAAAGATGCTTTTCCACTGTGCAGTACGGTATGCTTTGGCATGGCTTGGAATGCTTCAGTTCGGTTTTGCTCAGCTGGGTTTGGATTCACACATTTAGTTTAGTACCATTAAAAGTGGGTGGGATTATTACAATAGCTGCACCACATCTACTGCCATGACTTCCTAAAAACCTTTTCCATTTTTGGTCGTCCCATGCAGAACTGACAGAATCTGCTCCTTAGCTACCAGTGAGAGAAACATCTGGACCTCTTCTACTGGCCACACTGCTGCCATTTCAGTTTGTTTCCTGCAGTGGGATAAAGAAAATGATTTAGTAATGTGGACAACAATCAGCAGAGGCTGCTACGGACTCTTTACATTGTTTTCTATTTGCTATGGACAGAATAGCGTCATTGGTGTGTGAAAACTCATAGAAATGACATGGCCCAATGAGGTGGGCTTCTCATGCGAGCAATCATACAGGTGCAGATACATCTGTACCAGCTCTGCTACTCGACTGTCTGGTGTATTCATGTGGCTAGTGTTGTTTTGGATGTTGTTCTCATGTTTGACCTTGACCATGTTTGAAACAAATGCTGTATATGCACACAGACTTTTAATTTTCAGCCAGCCAGCCCCAGGGCTTCCAGTGAACTGATTTCCATCATAAATTTGCTATGTTTAAGATTTCTTTAAAAATCCGTGATCATCACTGCCTGATAGATATACGATATGAAGTGGGTCTCAGACCCAACAAGAAGCACTGCATTAAATTATCCCCCCGCCATGTCTTTAAAATTTAACTATTTATTTTACCCCATTATTTTCAATGGAGTTCCTGCAGTAGCCTGCTGCTAACGACGGCACTAGCGTTTACACGGTCTTTCATCTCAATATAAGCTTGAACAACTAAATGAAAGCTTGCGTCTATTTAACTGATTGTGTTTTAGTTACATTACAACATCGATGCTGTAAAAGAAACCTTATGAAATTGAAAATAGTCACATTAAGCTTTCACCAGAAGTTCATCTTTGGCTGAAAAACACTAGCAGTGCATATAGCCCATTGGAGGGAAGAAATCAAAGAAGGCGGAGTTCCAGAACACACAAGCTATTGCGGAATTGTCATGGACCAATGATAGCTCAGAGGTATTTAAGAGCCACTTAAACTCCCCTAAATGTTTGCTGCCAAAACAAACTAAAAACAAACAATGTTTCGGTCAAATGTAGTTTGAAACTACAGCATGAAGTTTGTTCTATTTTGCAATTTAGCTTACCCAATTCACCTGTACAGCATGTCTTTGGACTTGTGGGGGAAACCGGAGCACCCAGAGAAAACCCACGCAATCGCAAGAAGAACATCCACACAGAAACGGCATCTGACCTAGCCGAAGCTCGAACCAGCGACCTTCTTGTTGTGAGGCGATTGTGCTACCCACAGCACCACTGCGTCACCCCTAATGTAAAATATAAAAGCAAAACATCAGAAGGCCATTTGTATTGGGTACACCTTGCGGTATTGGGTATGAATCGTCTGCAAATATCTTATTAATTTGGACGGTCTCATGCATTCGTTAGCAAGAACTTTGGTGCAGCTAATTCACTGTGGCTTCGAGAAAATGGAATAAAACCATAGTTCAGGTAACTATGGTTCAGGTAACTTGGTATTTGGCTCTGCGACCCAAAATATTTGGAACGCCTGGGATTGGTATGCTTGGGTCATTACTTGTACTACTATTACCTGCTGAAGGTGAATCAGTTCTTTTTTGTGGAAGACAACTTACAAGTTTTTCTATTTTTGGGTCAGCCAGGAGATAAAATGAACTAATGCAACATGATCACTCTCCTAATTGTCCACTGCTAAAATATATTTCAATTAAAATATGACACAATCCCCCACAGAGCTCTTCGAGGCCCCCTTGTGGGCCGGGACCCCCCCTGTTGGGAACTGCTGATATGGAATATACACTTAATGGAAATTTGTATGAAACTTCTCCTTTTGTGTTCTATGCAAGAAGACTGACATGAGTGAGTACCTAATGAAAGAACCTCCATTATCGCTGTACAACTCCTTTTAACAAAACCCTTAAAATCCCATCACACACAGACACACAGGCTAAATGCTAAGCTTTTTTTCCCAGCCCCAAACACTGCAGAGTTTTCCTGAGCATCTGCACTCTTAGACTCTCTGATGCAGTTTGAGTGACTGTCCAGTGCGGCACAGCAAAAATGTCTCCCTCCCTTCCCCCCTTTCTCTCTCATCTCTGTCCACAAGGAGCAAAATAACCTTGAGGAGAAGTGATCAGAGCAGCCTCCATCTTCCAAAGCTGACTAATGGGCTGTTTCTGTCCTCTACCTCAGACAAACCAGCAGCTTTCCTCCACTCTCCCTCTCTCTCCTTTTCACAGAATCCTGTGGTTAATGGGCTACTGATAACTCTCTGCCTCAGACTAACCAGAGGCTGATATAATGTACTCTCTTATATTGTATGGCTAACACACATACGCACTGGCCTGGCTGCGAATGCCCCACTTTAGCTCTTGCAGAAACTCAAACAGCCTTTCTGCGGAAAATTTCCCCCCACTGCAAACATTCTGTCTCCTCCTCTTTAAGTGGCGCCCTCATTAGTCCAGAGGAGAGGACTTCCTTGTAGCTGTGTGTTTTTAAAGGCAGGGCATCTATTAGGATTACATATGCATGGCATAGAGGCCGTTAATGAAATGGGTTAAAGTACCACAAGTTAAAAATTCAGCATGTTCAGGGCAGTGCACGAGGCATAATGTAGCTGTGGAAAGATGGACGCTTTTGACCTGCGCACTTTTACTTTTTTTAGGACACATTTCT
This sequence comes from Danio albolineatus, assembly GCA_903798035.1. Lineage (NCBI taxonomy): Eukaryota > Metazoa > Chordata > Actinopteri > Cypriniformes > Danionidae > Danio > Danio albolineatus. The sequence goes on along the minus strand of CAIGQQ010030341.1, from coordinate 20,209 downwards.
CAATACTTGGGTAACTTTATATAATGTCTTCACATTCACTTTCAGAGAAGCACTGCAGTAAAGCTGACGTCCAAATGCACTAGAACTACAGAAACGAAAGATTGATCAGGTGTCCTACTATGCCCAGAGACTCAGAGTGGGGGTTCTGTCTCTTGTGATATTTTGGCAGAGGGATTGGACCCCCCGATTCAACCTACATGTAGGAGTGAAGAGGGTTATAGGATTGTGAATGGGAAGTGAGGAAATAAAGGGAGGGAGGGTGGGTTCGAGAGAACGAGAAGAACAGTGCTAGAGGGATGATCTTCCTTAAGTGAAGTTTATTCATAAACAAATTTCGAGAGGATCACGTGCTTATGATTGTTCCCAGCTGTTACAGCTTCAGCTAATGACCGATTATCCAATCGTATGATTCCTAACTCTCTATAAATAACCAAAGTTTTCTTATCTCAACATCTTCGTCTTGAAGGTACCCCCCCCCCCCACCCATCCACTTCTACTTTCCCTTCTTTCAGATGGGCGACACGGCGGCCCAGTGACTAGCACTGTGGCCTCACAGCAAGAATGCCTCTGGTTAAGTCCCTACTAAATCAGGTGGCATTTCTGTGCGGAGTTTCGCTTGTTCTCCCTGTGCTCGCGTGGGTTTTCCCCAGGCTCTCCGGTTTCCTCCCACGGTCCAAATAACAAGCACTAAGTTACTTGAAAGCACAATTGATATTATAGCCAAGCTCTTAACGAATACACCTCTCCTCAGTTCACCACTATCTGGAAATAAGCCGAGGGGGAGTTCATCGAGATCTACCTGAGCTCAAACTCTCCTCTCGCCCTGCAAACGGGAGGGAGCCCAGGGCTCGAGGATCTTATGAGCTCAGGGCTCTCTCCCGGGACAGCATGCCAAACAAGCTTTATTATCAATCATTAGCTAAGTGTGAACTCTTGAAATAAGTTTTAGGGAGTAGGTGATTGGTTAAGGAGACAAAGTGAGGCGTGGTTCCGCCGCTGAACCTTTGTTAACAAATTAACTCCATTATAAAGCTTCACAAAGTGTCATGTTTTAAAGAAACGCCTCATGCTTGTTTTTTTTATTTGTTTGACGCACTGAATCTAAAACTTCTCTCCAATCAGATTGGCACTTTTGTTCACATTACCGGAGCTGCTCCTTTGAGGTGCTCAAGCGCAAAATAGTTGGGTTGATCCCTGTTTCACTTTCATTCAATGAAGAAGATGATGCACTGAGGCAAGATGAATGTGGAGCTGATTTTTAAATCAGTGTATGAACACAAAAATTATAAAAGCAACTACAATAAGATCAGTAGGAGTGGAGAGTAGCAAAAAGGATTTGATGGTGAATTTCATTTCACGTTTCTTTCCTGACTGGCAAGCTCACTGAGTTCAATCTAATATCAGGGGGTAATTTTACATGTTCACTTGACTCAAAGTAATGAAAATCACCTGGGTTTGAATGCAGAAAAATGTCTTGAAAAACGTTGACAATAAAGCCCAATCCCAATTCTATTTTTGTACCCCTACCCCTTGGCCCTTCCCCTTGGCCCTTACAAACGAGGGTTAAGGGGAAGGGCTTCAAAACTTACCCCTAAGAATTGGGAAAGCACTTCAACACCTGCACACGTCATCATATGTCATCGCGATCTCTTGCGTCATATAAGATCAGACGATCACGACTGCTGTAGTCATTCCCGTTGTGTTATTATTTGGTGTTTATCTTCAGGAAATCACTGAAGGCATATATTATGTTATCATGACGATCTAATGTCGTAAAAATTACTCTTCAAGCTTAAGAGAATTGGGACACCACTACCCCTTGGCGTGAACGCGCAACACGAGGGGTAAGGGTAAGGGCTAAGGGGTAGAATTGGGATTGGGCGTTAGTGAAGTTTCATAAACAATTTCGAGAGGAGCACATGATATGATTAGGCACGCCTGGCTGCTCATCTGTAATCAGTAATAATCCAATCAGAGCGATCCCAGTTTACTATAAACAGATCGGTTTCTCCATACTGCTCTATCTTCGTTTTGGAAGAGTCCCCCCTTCCACCCCATCTCCTCCTTTTTTCCTCTCTTTTTTAAGGGGGAGCTTTCGAGACCTACCTGATCTCGGATCCCCTTAAATGCTTATTGCCTTGGGCTCAAGTATCTCCGAGCTCAGGGTTCTCTCCCGGGACAGCATGCCAAGCCTGCTATAAACACTAAGCATATCTAAATGTTAACTCTTGAAACATGCAAAAAGCATCCTAGTGTGTGAGAGTCAGTTTGATGTCTTTTTAAGGTATAAAAAAAATCCAGTGTAAATTTGGAATACATTTATTATATTATAATTGTGTCATTATTTTGGGTTGTCAAAAGTGCATCAATGTGTGGATGTCAAATGGACATTAATAATTTAACATCAAATTGATTAAGAAATTGATGCCGTTTTGACATCAAGGTAGAATTATATGATGTTTTCGTTGCCACGATGTCTGGACAAAACAAGAATGGCACTCTTAATGGCTTACAAATCACTGCAGTATATGCTACACAGTCCATGTTTACGTTCGCTGGTGTTTGTGTCTGAATGAAAAAGGAGTTGGTGAAATTGAAAGATGTAGTCACTGAATTCATTTTGTGCCAAAGCAATGATAAATGATCCAAGTTCAGCCCACATAAACTGCTGTTGTGCTCACTGTGTGAAGAGTTCGGAGTGATTTAAGTATTGAAAAATGGGTTGTAGTATGGGTCGCTAATTGAAACAATGGAGAATCCACAGACAATGAGTTGTGTTAACTGAACATGTTGTTAATTAGGACATTTCAGCATATGGACAACTCGCTGCTGATTGCAACTTGCAGAGCACAGATTCATTCGCTGTCTTTGTATTTCAGCTTTTTAGTAAATGTAAGAAGTGAGGGTTTACACTTCAGAAAAACATCGATTGGTAAAATTACTAAGTGTTGTAAAAATTTAGAAAAAATATACAGTGACAATCTCATTAAAGAGCCACTGTTATGGTTTTTTGAAAACGAGCTTGCATGTAGTGTGTAAAACAGCTCTAAGTGAAGTGAAATATCCAGCTTAGGCTTAAATCTGAAAGTTCACAGTGTTTAAAACTATTGATTCATCTATAAAAGAGTCAACTCATATTGCTTCAAATGAATCGTGTTCATAACCAGTCTTTAGCTGTTTAGGCGTGACGTGAACACATAACTTAAGCCCTCCCCCTTTTGTGTTTTGTGTTTAGCTCCCTTATTTTGGGAATGTCCGTTTGTTAAATCTTTTTGTATTAATGTGATAAATAAATAAATAAATAAATAAATAAATAAATAAATAAATAAATAAATAAATAAATAAATGAATGAATGAATGAATGAATGAATGACTAGATAAATAAATAAAACAATCAATCAATCAATCAATCAATCAGTCAATCAATCATTGATCTTGCTTTGTGATTTGTCATCATGCAGCAAAATACAAGCCTGGAGGTGTCTGGCCTGACAGCCTTGTTTGCAGCTCCACCCGCGCCATGCGCTCAGCTAATCTCGTTGATCGCCGGCTACATCCGTGGTTCAAGTCGAACGCACCTGGCCAAACCCCCACATCCAGCCCGACTCCTCCCCTGCTTTCCAAGCTTAATTCAGAATTGGGTGGCATGGCAGCTCAGTGGTTAACTCTGTTACCTCACAGCAAGAAGGTCACTAGTTCAAGTCCCGGTTGGACCAGTTGGCTTTTCTGTGTGCAGTTTGCATGTTCTCCCTGTGACCGTGTGGGTTTCCTCTGGTTTTCTCTTAATATTTTCAGTATTGGGTTACGACCGTCAGAGGGATCCTTTTTGTAAATATATGCTGGTATAGTCGATGGTTTATTCTGCCATGACAATCCCTGATATTCAAGGAATAAGCCAAACAAATGAATTCAGAGGAGCTCTTGAGACCAACCTGCACAGAGTGATAAAATGGGAGGGAGCCCCAGACTTGAGGATCTTCTGTGCTCATGGCTCTTTCCCGGGGCAGCATGCCAAACACCCATTATTTATCAATCATCAGCTAAGTGTGAACTCTTGAATCATATTAAAATGTATAAATAAGATTATGAAAATGATTTAAATTAGCCAGTAAATCAAAAGATTACCAACTGCCATGATATTGTATTGAACAATTCCTCAGCATTGTGAGCAAACATGCCTGCACACTTCATTAAAACCTTTCGTGCCTACTCAGTGCTTTTGACTGCACCCAATCCCTTATAAAATACTCTCAATGCTGATTTAATAAGAACGGTTTGGTTAAGTCTAACCTGCTTTGCAGATTTTCACACTGATCTGCTTTGAGCCGGAGAAACATGCGACGCAAAATGCAAATTGCAGTGATTGTGAAAAGGCAAACAAACAAACGGGCTCGCAAAAAAGAGCAACAGTGGAAACTTGAGAAGGAAAACAGCAATGAAACTTCAATTACACCCCCACCCCTCTCTCCTACTGTTTTCCAGCAGTACAGCGACATAAGACATCGCCGTTCCTGCAACATGACTGTCGTACACCCAAGAGACCTATTAAGATGCATGGGAAGAAAAACACCAGATTTCAGAGGAATCCCACAGGGGTGAATCTACAATGTTAAGATCACTTATTAGACGCCATCCATGGCCAAACAGAAGTTTCTTGAGTTTTATGTGTCAAGCCATAGCCCATGCACGCCGATTCCAATCGAACTGTTTTCCCATAATGGCTAAATGATTGCGATGGATCACCATGCTAAACGAAAGTGCTTCATATTTTATGTTTGTGTGTTGAGTTTCTCATTAGTATTATACATTTATCTATTTTAAAATCCAGAAACAGTTGGAAAGCTGCAAATTACTTTAAGATGAAGTTGCGCACCGGGAGGGAAGTGTTAATGTGAGCGATATAAAACATATGTTGTGTTGCATGCTGATCCGGAGGGGGAGAAAACTTGCTGTATCCTAGAGAAAGTTCTGTTCAGTGGTGCTCCTGTCTGTATGGAAAGTACACACTGTTTATAGGTCAGATGTTCACACAGAGCAAAATGAAATGAACCTCAGCTGCAGTGGAAAAGTTTTTTAATAAATGCGGAATTAAAAAATGCAACAAAGTAGTCAAATTCCAGAACATTTTGTAGGATAGAAACACCTTAAATAAATCTGGGTTCCACTTAATTTCTTCATGTTGTCACACTTAGCTATGATTGATCAATAAAGCGTGTTTGGCATGCTGTCCTGAGAAAGAGCCCTGAGCTCATTAGATCCTCGAGCTTGGGGCTCCCTCCCGTTTGAAGGTCAAGAGGGGAGTTTGAGCTCAGGTAGGTCTCAAGAACTCATTCATTCATTCATTCATTCATTTTCTTTTCGGCTTTATTAATCTGGGGTCACCACAGCGGAATGAACCGCCAACTTATCCAGCATTTGTTTTACACAGCGGATGCCCTTCCAGCTGCAACCATCCATATACACTTATTCACACTCATACACTCCGGACAATTTAGCCTACCCAATTCACCTATACCACATGTCTATGGACTTGTGGGGGAAACCAGAGCACCCGGAGTAAACCCACACGACCACGGGGAGAAAACTCCACACAGAAATGCCAACTGACCCAGCCGAGGCTCGATCCAGCGACCTTCTTGCTGTGAGGCGAATGTGCTACTCACTAAGCCACCGTGGCGCCTGTCTCGAGAACTCCCCCAGATTATTTAGGACCTAAAACAGATTATAAGGATATCTATGAAGAGATAAACTGATGACTGAAGGCGTAGATAAGCGTCTGACTAAGAGCTCATCTACAGTACCTCATCTACAGTGCCATGTCTTTGGACTGTGTGAGGAAGCCATACAACCCAGGGGAAACTCATGCGAGCATGGGGAGAACATGTAAACTCCACACAATAATGTCGACTGGCTTAGTAAGGATTTAAAGCAGTTACATTGTTGCTGTGAGGTAACAGCGCAAACTACAGAGCTGCCGTGCCGCCCTATCTAGGAAAAGGGAGGAGGAGCATGAGTGGAAGGGGGTATTCTACAATATAAAGGTAACTAAGGTAAGAAACTCTGGTTATTTATAGTGTGTTAAGATTCTACTGATTGGTAAATCAGCGGGACCAGCTGTGGTCAATCATAAGCATGCGATCCTCTTATAAATAAACTTCACAAATTCAGTTTGGACAGGAATGTCATTGGTTAATGGGGAAAAAATAGAAAGTTAATCCCATACTAAAAGCATTACTATAGCCAATTCTTTGGCATTCAATTTACATAGAATCAACATCATGTCAAGATTCTGATGGCAGTTTGATTGACATATTTAAACCAGTTCTTTAACATGTCAGTTTGACGTCTTTTGAACATCAGGTGAACAGTGGGTTGTGCTTGGAGACTGATGATTGCCGCTTGTGGCTATATTTAATCTATTATTTATTACAGAGCAAATGGTTGACTTTATATACCTTGATTGGTTTTTAATAGTATAAAATAGTGTTTCGGTTGCTACCTGGAAACATCAGATTTGGCTGTGTATTTGACAAAAACAATATATCTAATCCACTTAATCTGTGATGACGCATGCAAACACCCCACAAGCTACACCAAGGGAAGCAGAAGGTGTCTTCATTTTCTATTCTCGTATTTTTTACTTTATTCATATTCTGAAACAAGAATGTTTGTCTGTAACAAAAATGTGATAATTCAACTCATATCTGTCCTCTCATTGGTCAGAGTTTATTTTTTTGTGTTTTTGTCATTCATCACGACAGATTGGCTTATAGTTCATGTTAGTTAATATCTTTACCAACGTGAACTAATAATGAGCAATACTTCTATAGCATTTATTAATCAATGTTAAAATCAAAACTGCTTGTCAACATCAGTTGCAACTAAAGTTTATTTTTATTTTTTTTGTTGCACACTGCGGGTGCCATGGTGGCATAGTGGGTAGCATGTATGCCTCACAGCAAGAAGGTCGCTGGTTCAAGCCTTGGCTGGGTCAATTGGCATTTCTGTGTGGAGTTTGCATGTTCTCCCCGTGGTCGTGTGGGTTTGCTCCGGTTTCCCCCACAAGTCCAATGACATGTGGTATAGGTGAATTGGGTAGGCTAAATTGTCTGTAGTGTATAAGTGTGTATGGATGTTTCCCAGAAATGGGTTGCAGCTGGAAGGGCATCCGCTGTGTAAAACATATGCTGGATAAGTTAGCGGTTCATTCCACTGTGGCGACCCCAGATTAATAAAGGGACTAAGCAGAAAAGAAAATGAATGAATGAATGAATGAATATTGTGCACTGCACATGTCTTTTTCTTTGTCCCGCCTTCTTGTGTTGTTTTCGTTATTCCATAGGCTCCCATTCCAACGAGATCAATGCTCTGATTGGCTGCTGGTCGCGGAGACCTATTAAAAGGACCTTCCGGCAGGGTTCGGGGAGCTCATTTGTGATGCGATGGTTGCAACATTTAATCATGTACCAGTGTTCATGCGCTCAACTTTTGACAGTTTGAGCTTGTAGGGGTGGCCTGACAATTTATTTGATTACTTTTGACTTTATGTTAGGGAGAAAGGTAAGCTTCCTGTATTTTTATTGAAATGTTTATAGGTAATTTAGTTCTTTTGTTTGTTATTATGGCCTGTGGCCACCCTGACGAGATGCTCTTTTAATCTATTACTTTTCTATAATAAATCTATTCAATTACTCTCACTTGAGTGTTTGACTTTGTTTGTCGACCGAAGGGGATCTTTTGAATTAAGTTTTTGTTTTGTTTGGGAAATCCACCACCCACAACTTTTGTTTTCCCTTTTATTATGCCCATGTTTTCCCCTAGACTTGGGGCGTAATACTAAGATTAAGAAAGATCAATAAATACTCTAATATATGTATTGTTTGTTATTTGTTCCTGTAAGTAAATAAATACTTTAACCAATGGAACCTGGGTGCCACGGTGGTGTAGTGGGTAGCACGTTCACCTCACAGCAAGGAGGTCGCTGGTTCGAGCCCCGGCTGGGTCAGTTGGCATTTCTGTGTGGAGTTTGCATGTTCTTCCCAAGGTTGTGTGAGTTTTCTCCGGGTGCTCCTGTTTCCCCCACAAGTCCAAAGACATGTGGTATAGGTGAATTGGGTAAGCTAAGTTGTCCGTAGTGTATGTGTGTTAATGAGTGTGTATGGATGTTTCCCAGAGATGGGTTGCAGCTGGAAGGGCATCCGATGCGTAAAACATATGCTGGATAAGTTGGTGTGGCGACCCCAGATTAATAAAGGGTCCAGAATGAAACGATAAGATTCTTTTTAAGGGTCCAGAATGAAATATTCATAGAGTACTGGACATGATAGTGTTGATAAAAAATGGCTGTAAATTAAACAGCCTCAAACCAAACCACACAATGAATTCCCTTTGAAGCTTTTTAAATGTAATTCTTGTACTTAGTGTATGAAATATGAGCCAACGTTGAACTTAACCCAATCCCAATGCCCAAAGGTGACGACTAAGTCAAGTAAAAAAAGAGGAAATTACACATTTGGGTTGAAATGTGAATGAGCAGAAACCCCCGGAGCTTGACCTTTATTGATTAATAAAGGGACTAAGCCGAAAATAAATGAATGAATGAATGAATGAACCAATGGAACCTCATGGTTACAAAGTCTCTCTTGTCAAAAGGCCAAAACTTAAAGTCTGCCTAAGGTTTTGGATCAGACACAATAAACGTAAGATCAGACACAATAAACAGACACAATAAACATAAGATGTCCTGATAAGTTTGGCTTCAACTTACTTCTGACTTCCTTTTGATGCTTCAACAACAAAATGACTCACCTCAGTTGTTTGAATCCTCACCGCCACTGATCTTTAACACAGCGTCATGGCTTGTGCAAGCTTAAAGAAGCTGTTTACTGAACAAAAATTGCATTTCGAATTGCTTCTTTAACTTCTGAGAGGGGAAATGATTGGTCTGTGCCACAAATGTTTCTAGGAAGATCAGTTTCGTTCAGGTTTGATTCATCACTAAACACTTCTACCCTCCTGTTCAATTGCGGACGCTTTGAAACGCTCAAGTGAACAACATTACCTCTTGGAGAAACAGAAAAGTGAAAGGGAATCTTGATGGATCACATACTTCAGAGTTTTTGAGGTGCGCCTTGTGTAAAAAAAAAAGTGTTATTAAGGCTTGAAGCAGTTTCTAAAATACATTTTGCCATGGTAAAATTAATATAACCGCATTGTTCAGGCACATTTGGTTTTTTAAAACCGGTGGCAACAGCAATGTGATAAAATGAATCGTCATTTAATTGAATTTCCGTCCCGTGCAAAAAAAAAAGGCAATGGATTTCAACGATAAGATCTGTTTCAAGGGTCCAGGATGAAATATTCATAGAGTACTGGACATGATAGTGTAGATAAAAAATGGCTGTAAATTAAACAGCCTCAAACCAAACCACACAATGAATTCCCTTTGAAGCTTTTTAAATGTAATTCTTCTACTTAGTGTATGAAATATGAGCCAACGTTGAACTTAACCCAATCCCAATGCCCAAAGGTGACGACTAAGTCAAGTAAAAAAAGAGGAAATTACACATTTGGGTTAAAATGTGAACGAGCAGAAACCCCCGGAGCTTGACCTTTGATGGCGCTTAATTAAAACAGTGGAACAACTGGAACTTTATAAAACTGATTAGACAGTAGGCAGAGGACAAAAATCGATACAGTGATAGTATAGTCTGTGTCATTATCAAGCTATATATTCTCCCTGAGGGCTGAGGGAGCATATGGCACTTACAAACAAGGACCTAAAACTCTCACATTTTGAAGACATTTTTCAACAAATGGAAAGTTAAGAACAAGCTTAACTTTGGTCCAATATGGACTGTACATTACCTGACAAATGTCTTGTCGTCGACTGCTGTTGTAGGAGCAACAAATAATGACTTCTAGTTGATCATTTGGAAAAGTGGAATAGGGTACATTTTTCAGATGAATCATCTGTTGAAATGCATCCCAATCATCACAAACACTGGAGTAGACCGACTGGAACCCGCATAAATGCAAGATTCTTAGAGAAATCAGTCAAGTTTGGTGAAGGAAAAATCATGGTTTGGGGTTACATTCAGTATGGGGGTGTGCAAGAGATCTGCAGATTGGATGACAACATCAACAGCCTGATGTATCAAGAAATTCAGTCTCCACATTAAATTTCCTGAAAGCAAAGAAGGTCAAGGTGCTCCAGGATTGGCCAGCCCAGTCACCAGACATGAATATTATTGAGCATGTCTGGGGTAAGATAAAGGAGGAGGCATTGAAGATGAATTCAAAGAATCTTGATGAACTCTGCGAGTCTTGCAAGAACGCTTTCTTTGCCATTCCAGATGCAGAGATGTATGGATGCAGTCCTCCAAGCTCATGGGAGTCATACACAATATTAATTCTCAATTAACACTCAATATTTATAAATTAAATCATTAAAAATCAAGGCATCAACATATTTTACTTAGCTAAAATATGTAATCTGGAGGCCTAAGCCACTTCTGATACCAAATGATCAACTAGAAGTCAAGTTATTATTAGTTGTTCCTAAAACTTGGATAAGCGACAAGACTTTAGTGAGGTACTGTAGTATGATTGTCCATTTAACCAATACAAAGCAATATATTGTGTAAATATACACTCTGGACATCTATTTTTTTTTACCACTACTGTACTTTAAAAAGTGTTATTGAAGCATTAATTTTTAAATACCTTAAAATAAAATAAAAAAGAAAATAATATATAATTATGCAGTGTCAAAAATGTCCAAAAGATGGAGTTGTCTTTTGTTTATCTGAGTTAGATTTGTTTTTAACAATGGGGCTGTGAATAGTCTATGATAAATATATACTACAATAAAGATAGCTTTCCATCTATTCATTCATTCATTCATTTTCCTTCGGCTTATTCCCTTTATTCATCAGGGGTTGCCACAGTGAAATGAACCGCCAACTTATTCACCATATGTTTTACACATCGGATGCCCTTCCAGCTGCAACCCAGTACTAGGAAACATCGATACAAACTCATACACTATGGCCAATTTAGTTTATTCAATACACTTATGTCACACGTCTTTGGACTGCGAGGGAAACCGGAGCACTGGGAGGAAAGCCACGCGAACACGGGGAGAACATATAAACTCCACATAGAAATGCCATCTGACCCAACTGGGACTTGACCCAGCAACCATCTTGCTATGAGGCGACAGTGCTAACCACTAAGCCACCGTATCGCCCCCAGATTGCTTTCCATTCAAACTGATTTTAGGTCCTTTACTGAATGTACACAATCAGCGTGTCTCTTTCTAACTTAAAGGGATAGTTCACCCAAAAATGAAAACTCTAAAAAACCTGTAACCATTCACTGCCATTATATGAATCACCAAGCACTATGGATTCAGCTCAAATCTTCTTTAATGTTCAACTAAAACTACTAGCTTAAAAAATACTTCTTGAATGACCTGTGGGTGAGTAAATTAACATTTCTTTTGTTTTGTTTTGGGTGAACTGGCCCTTTAAACGTTGCATGTTGTGTATAGAAGCACAAAACTGACAAGCTCGCCTGAACACTGGCTGATGTGACAGGCGATTAGTGTGTGGTACATACTTGGGAAAGCATTTTTGTATTTCCACTCCACCTTTAGTCATTTATTGTAACTGAGGTCAGTGTCAGTCACTTTTCATTTGTTACAGTGCCTACGTACTGTATATGTGTGTGTGTGTGTAGCCAATTTGTTTGCATGCTTCAGATCTTTCCGAGGCACAATGTGAAGTTGCTGGATGTTAATGGGCTAGAATAAAAGCACATGAATTTTTAATTTATGTAGCCACTGTGAGCTGTGATGTTAATTTCAAGGTGCTCTGCTGAGAACTTGGAACGGTGTTTGAATATTCATTATTTCAGTGGTAATTCAGCGTGCTCGAATATCCTGCAAGGAGGCATAATTGCGCGGTTTTAAGTGTAAAATGATATGCTGCTCTTAAATATTGATGTTTTCAACCCACGCAGAGAGTGAAAACAATTCTAGTCCATTTGTTTAGTTCGGGAAAACACACACACACACACACAGGGACATCTGCGGTTCACTCAAACCCACTACTACAAGTCTGCTCTAGACATTGCACCACATTGTATTATCCCCGAAAGCTCATTTCTCTTACTTTGAAAACAATCATCAGAGAACTAAGGCAAATCATAAGATTCTGCAAACATTTACGCATTTTAAAAAGAAGCGAGAAACAAATACAGCTTCTTTATTTTGTTTCAGCTTGTGCAAAGTCAGCAAGCAGCATTTATAGTAGCGAGTATCACAGCATGTTTTTGTGATTCTCAGAGATAATTGTGTAGTTTTTTTTATAAACAAAATTTCAAGAGTTCACACTTAGCTGATGCTTGATAATAAAGCTTGTTTGGCATGCTGTCCCGGGAGAGAGCCCTGAGCTCATAAGATCCTCGAGCCCTGGGCTCCCTCCCGTTTGCAGGGCGAGAGGAGAGTTTGAGCTCAGGTAGATCTCGATGAACTCCCCCTCGGCTTATTTCCAGCTAGTTTGTTCTTCAAGACGAAGATGTTGAGATAAGAAAACTTTGGTTATTTATTGAGAGTTAGGAATCGTACGATTGGATAATCGGTCATTAGCTGAAGCTGTAACAGCTGGGAACAATCATAAGCACGTGATCCTCTCAAAATTTGTTTATGAATAAACTTCAGAAAATTGATATTTTGTTTCTGAATGAAATTAGAAGTGTAAAAAAGTATTGCTTTTATTTATACTTTATAACAGTGCTGAAGTTGTAATTTAATGTCACAATCATATCGCTCCTTTAACCCTTATTTGCCTTTATTGATATTTTTGTTTTTCATATATATTTTTTTAAATAATCTTTGGCTATGTAAAGGGATGTTTTTACACTATGTAGAATCTGAAAATTGTGATAACCTGTGTGAGTTTTAAAGGGCATCTATGGTGAAAATAATTTTTTAAGCTGTTTGGACAGAACTGTGTGTAGGTATAGTGTTTCCACAGTCATGTTGGGGTGATAAACACAACAAGTCTCTTCTTTTTTAATTTCCTGATGTTAAAATAGCATCCAAATCCCTCCCATTTTGAGACCGACCACAACTTGACGTAGGAGTACGGTTTTCCCCGCCCACCGAATTGATTGACAGCTTTGTATTAACATGTCTCCGTAGTAATGCTATAATCATATCAACAATACAGGACGTGCGCAAAGCACATCAGCGGTTCACTCAAACCCACTACTACAAGTCTACTGTTACGCATTTTATAAAGAAACGAGAAACTAATACAGCTTCTTTATTTTCTTTCAGCTTGTGCAAAGTCAGCAAGCAGCAGTTTTAGTAGCGAGTAGGATCACAGCATGTTTTTGTGATTCTCAGAGATAATTGTGTAGTATTTTTATAAACAAAATAAAATTGATATTTTGTTTCTGAATGAAATTAGAAGCGTAAAAAAAGTATTGCTTTTATTTATACTTTATAACAGTCCTGAAGTTGTAATTTAATGTCACAATCATATTGCTCCTTTAACCCTTATTTGCCTTTATTGATATTTTTGTTTTTCATATATAATTTTTTTAAATATTCTTCGGCTATATTAAAGGGATGTTTTTACCCTATGTAGAATCTGAAAATTGTGAGGACCTGTGTGAGTTTTAAAGGGCATCTATGGTGAAAATCATCTTTTTTTAAGCTGTTTGGACAGAGCTGTGTGTAGGTAGAGTGTTTTCACAGTCATATTGGGGTGATATAAACACAAGTCTCTTCTTTTTTAATTTCCTGATGTTAAAATAGCATCCGAATCCCTCCCATTTTGAGACCGACCGCAACTTGATGTAGGAGTGCGGTTTCCCCGCCCACCAAATTGATTGACAGCTTCGTATTAACATGTCTCCGTAGTAACGGCTATAATCATATCAACAATACAGGACGTGCGCCAAGCACATCAGCGGTTCACTCAAACCCACTGCTACAAGTCTGCTCTAGACATTGTACCGAATATTATCCCAGAAGGCTCATTTTTCTTACTTTGAAAACAATTATCAGAGATCTAAGGAAAACCATAAGATTCTGTAAACATTTACGCATTTTAAAAAGAAGCGAGAAACAAATACAGCTTCTTTATTTCGTTTCAGCTTGTGCAAAGTCAGCAAGCAGCATTTATAGTAGCGAGTAGGATCACAGCATGTTTTTGTGATACTCAGAGATAATTGTGTAGGTTTTTTTTGAATTTTTTTTGGAATAAACTAAATAAAATTGATATTTTGTTTCATTCATTTTCTTGTCGGCTTAGTCCCTTAATTAATCTGGGGTCGCCACAGCGGAATGAACAGCCAACTTATTCAGCATTTGTTTTACGCAGCGCATGCTCTTCCAGCTGCAACCCATCTCTGAGAAAGCTATTTTGTTTCTGAATGAAATTAGACATATTTTTCTATTGCTTTTATTTATACTTCATAACAGTGCGGAAGTTGTAATTTAATAAAAAAAAACAAGCAAATCGCTCATTTAACCCTTAGTTGCCTTTATTGACATTTTTGGTTTTAAAAAAAAATTTAGGCTATGTTAAAGGGATGTTTTACCCCATGTAGACTCTGAAAATTGTGATAACCCGTGTGTGCTTTAAAGGGCACCTATGGTGAAAATAATTTTTTAAGCTGTTTGGACAGAACTGTGTGTAGGTAAAGTGTTTCCACAGTCACATTGGGGTGATATAAACACAATAAGTCTTGACGTTAAAATAGCATCCAAATCCCTCCCATTTTGAGACCGACCGCAACTTGACGTAGGATTGCCCACCAAATTGATTGACAACTTCGTATTAACATGTCTCCATAGCAACACGTAATCCTATCAACAAGACAGGACGTGCGCAAAGCAACGGTGAACAAAAGATCTGTTTAGTACGTCAATCATCATCAAATGTGATCAAGAATGAGTTTTACAAGTTAAAGTGAAGTTTAATTTATGATTCACCAATCAGATGAGTCCTAAGCCACTATAAATACCCTAAGTTCCATATCACAGCCATCTTCATTTTGAAGAATCCCCCTTCCACCCCTACTCCTCCTCCTTTCCTAGATGGGTGGCACGGTGGCCCAGTGGTTAGCAGTGTTGCCTCACAGCAAGAACGTCACTGGTTCTAGTCCTTACCAAGCCAGCTGACATTTCTGTGTGGAGTTTACACGTTCTCCCCGTGCTCACGTGGGTTTCCCCCGGGTTCCCCGGTTTCCTCCCACCCTCCATAATCATGCAACTTAAGTTTATTGACTAATCCAAATCAGCACAATATACATGCTCCTAGTAAGTAGTTATCTCTTCATAGCAATCGCTATCTGTTCATTAGCTACGTGCAGGGGACTTCTCTAGATCTACCTGAGCTCAAACTCCCCTCTCACCTTGCAAACAGGAGGGAGCCCCGGGCTCGAGGATCCTATGAGCTCAGGACTCTCTCGGGACAGCATGACAAACAAGCTTTATAATCAATCATCAGCTAAGTGTGAACTCTTGAAAGTTTGATTTATGGAGAATTTTTTTTTAAACATACAATAGTTTTCTATTATGTGCACTGCAGGACAAATAAGTTAAAATGATATAATTATAATAATATTAGTTAATTGATATTTATTCGTTCATTCATTTTCCTTCGGCTTAGTGTCTTTTTTCAGAGGTCACCACAGCAGAAAGAACCACCAACTATTACAGCATGTTTAACGCAGCGGATGCCCTTCCAACCGCAACCCAGTACTGGGAAACACACATACACTCTCACATTCACACACACACTCATAGACGGACAATTTAGTTTATTAAACTGACCTATAGCGCATGTCTTTGGACTGTGGATGAAACCGAAGTACCCGGAAGAAACCCACACGAACACGGGGAGAGCATGCAAATTCCGCACAGAAATGCCAACTGGCCCAGTCGGGACTCAGCGACCTTCTTGCTGTGCAGTGCTAACCATTGGGCCATCGTGCCGCTCTAGTCAATTTAATATAGGTTTAATTAAACCACAATGAACTGAACTAAACTGAACTCCAACACTAAATAACTGAACTGACACTTTCAATTTACTATAACCTTCAATGTGAAGCTGCTTTGGCACAATCTACATTGTAAAAGCGCTATACAAATAAAGGTGAATTGAATTGAATATAAATATATTCGAATTTATTTCGTATGTAGGTACTGAGATACTTGCATTTTCTCTTTTCTTTTTTTGGTAAACAGCACTGAAAACAATAAAAAAACAAAAAAAAAAACATTTTGATAATAAGTCTACAGGTTTGTACAGACATTCACATCCTGTGATATGCATTTAAGAGAGATTTATTGCTGTCAGTGAGCAATGCAATGCAATACCCTACCCAGTAAGTGTCATTTAATGGACTCATCCTCTCAAATTGATACTATGTGTGCTTTAAATATAAGATCCCATGATCATGTTTGGTAAAAGGCGAATCGTTTAATATGCAGCACAAACCAATCAAGCTGCCCGACGGGTCGTTTAATGATGCTCCGTAAACCAGCAGTGAAATAAAGTAAGCTAAAATAAAAGAGCGACATGTAAAAGTATATAGCTGGGAAGAACCTTTTATTTTATGAGGATCATATTCACCAGCAGACATGTCCACTTCTCAAATGTGTCAAAACATCAACCGGGTATCATTTAAAACAATATAAAAACCGGCTGATGGATGTTTGCCAATGAGAGGAGAAACTCTGACACTGATAAATATTTTTAAGGACTTCTTTCAATAGAGGGCACATCAATAGATTTAGTAGAGGTAATAACTTTACAAGGAATTTAATAGTTGTAACAAACTGATATAAAGAGAACGCCGAAACAGGGAATTATTGAAGTGAAACAACATATTAAATGCAGAAAATATGAAGCAATTATCACGGAAATGTCTGTAATAAAAAGCAATCGCATTAAAATGTCTTCGTTTTACAGGGGTATCACTGGGAAACTATGATTTTCATAAGAACATAACTTAAACTGTACAAAATTAAGACTGAATCAAGCTGAGAATTGAAATGTGTTACATAAAATCAATAATTAATGGCTGAACATGCAACAAAGCAGTAGTTGGCCGCTTTATATTTCTGTCAGGTGAGCGGTTTTCAGCTAAAATAAGCAGCAGTGATGATTAAGTTTCTTTTTTGTGCATGCTAGAAGTTTGGCTACTTTTATTTGCCAAAATGCGCAGATACTTACACTTTTACGTGACAGATTTCCTCAACAGGGCAACTGCAATAACATAAAAATGCCAATGGGATTGAAAAAAAAAATGCTTTGGGTGTTTATACTCTCAATGACTATATTAAAAACACAATCACAGGCAGATCATTTCCATAATGACCAACGGCAATCTACCGAGAACAGAAATAAATAAATAAATAAATAAATAAATAAATAAATAAAAAATAAATAAATAAAAATAAATAAATAAATAAATAAATAAATAAATAAATAAATAAATAAAAAAATAAAAAAATAAAAAAAATAAAATAAAATAGCAAAGATGTCAAGCACAAAATGGGTTAGGAAATGCCTTTTTTAAGCTTAGTTTGTACAAATTCCAATACACTGGCTAGTGCAAATTCCAGGAAACACGTAATGTATTCCTACACTAGGTTTGCTTTCCATTTGTTATATTCTTTTAACACAAGTAGTAACGTTGGGGATACCATGAAAAAACATTTCCAGAATATTGCATAGTGGTTATTTTAAAGGTTCTTTAAAAATAAATAAATAAATAAATAAATAAATAAATAAAATATATATATATATATATATATATATATATATATATATATATATA
>CAIGQQ010030334.1:0-19892 GCA_903798035.1 Danio albolineatus | reverse complement strand
CTCCTGATCCTCCAGTCTGTATCCATCCATCTGTCAGTTCAGTATCCCGATTCTCCAGTCTGTGGTCTGTGGGTCATCCGTCTGTCTTCCGTCCTGATATATGGTGTGTGCTATCCGTTTCCCCATCGTCATCCCATATCCTTCTGACAATCCCGTTGTGTTCAGTGCTGTCTAAATAAACTGTTTACCATATCACTCATCCTGTCTGTCGGTCTGCTTCATAACAGTTGCTGGTTCAAGTTGGCATTTCTGTGTGGAGTTTGCATGTTTTTGCCATGTTCGTGTGGGTTTACTCAGGATGCTCTGGTTTCCCGCACAAGTCCAAAGACATGTGGTATAGGTGAATTGGGTGAGCTAAATTGTCCGTACACTGAAAAAAATGTTGTCTGCAAAAATGTTGCAATTTTTTTTGTGTTGAATTTAAGCAAACTAATTAGATTTAGTAATGTTCAATTTGTTTGTTTAAATTCAACCCAAATTGTTTACAGTTTCTTAACTTAAATTTTTTTTGTGAATCCAAGGAATCAACTTTGAATCATTTTTGTGTGAATGAGTGTGTATGGATGAAGCTGGAAGGGCATCCGCTGCGTAAAACATATGCTGGATAAGTTGGAGGTTCATTCCGCTGTGGCGACCCCAGATTATTGACTAAGCCGAAAAGAAAATAAAGGAATATAAATATATCTAAAAACGTGCAAGAATGTGTGTATTTATATGCAGAGAAAAACAATTATTGCTGTCTTCAATTTTTTACTGGAATCAAATTAATGTGGCATCACTTTTTTTTATTTATCCATTTTAATACTATATGTAAACTTGTTCTCATTAGAGTATAAGTAGACTGTTAGGGCGGGCTTAGGGTTTGGATCAGTGTAAGCCAGTGGCTCTCAATTCTGGTCCTTGTGCCCCTCTGCTCTACATATTTTGTATGTCTGTAATTCGACACACAAGGATCAGTTGCTGGAACTCTCTGTTAATGATCTGATGATCTGAATCAGGTGTGTTAAGTAAGTAAGGCATGCAAAATATGTGAGGGTGGGAGGACTGGCATTGAGAAACACTGGTGTAAGCTGACATGTACTTGCAAAGTTTCTTATAGTCAGTTAAATGTCTGTTGGTGGAGCAGTGTCAGCAGATACTAATCGAAGTCTACTTATACTCGAATGAGAATTATTTGGCATGCAGTTGCAATGGAACTTATAGTCAACAAAATGTGCAATAAGGGCTATCAAAATACAGGGATACAATTAACTTTTCTTATCATTCGAAATGACATCAGTCAAACAAAATTTTTTTTTACCTGAATAAGTTATTACAGTTGTCACGAGGGGGGTGTGATGAAATGGCCCGCATGAAGAGAGAGCGAGTAAGGAAACTGGCGGCTGAAAGTAGGTCTAATTAACATTGTTATTATAACACCTGTTTTCTTTTCAGTAATTGGGCCGGAGAGACGGTATTTAAGAGTAGTCTGTGGGACGCATGAGAGACCTGAGAGGAAAGCCAAATGCCCCTACGAATTTTGTGTTTTTTCAAAGTTGACGAAAATAAATCTCTTTGTTTCTTACTTGATTTACCGACCTTGCCTTCTTCCTCACCCACACTCTATGAACACTGTTACACTGGTGCCGAAACCAGGGAGGAAGAAGAGACACAGCAGCCAATATGTCAACAACATCCTCCAGCCCATTTTCGGAAGTCATACAGGCGCTCGCGGCCCTCCATAACGAACAACATCGGGCACTTCTGAAACATAATGAACAAGAGAAGAGGTTGTATCAAATACCAGTAAGTATTCAGGAGAATACTTAGGCTTATTCAGGCTGTAATCAAACCTCCATCCACCAAAACCTTATATAAAAAGAAGCATGGGATGAGAGCCACGCTGTTCGGGTGAGGTGTGTGCAATGGGATGTAGTTCACTTTCCGCTAATAGGCGTAGACATACAATTTCAGGGTCAAAAGCATAGTGTAAATGTGGCGGTTAGTCCCCATCTCAAACATCCGCTAATCCTGGGAACGAATTGGCCAAGTTTTAATAAACTATTGGGGATTTTGTGTGCAGATGTTTCTTAGTAAAGGAAATCGCTGGGTAGACAAGGGCTTACTCAGCTGGGGGAGTCCCTTCCAGGGAAGTTTCTCTCTGTAGCAGGTGTGGGGCGAGAAAAATGCTTTAGACCAAGAACAGTTGGTTGATGGACAATCCCTACAGCAGGACCGACTCCTCGCTTACCCGTATTTTGCGATTATTAAAGATAGGGTTTATTGACTGACCCAAGACACTCAAACAAAACAAGATAACACCCAGTTATTAATTCCTAAAAGCTGCTGCAAAATGCTTTTCCAGGCAGCTCATTCAAATCCTATGGCCAGACATTTGGGTCAAGTGGCCACTTTAAATCATCTCATGGCCCAATTGCTTTGGCTGGTGACGTCAGCAGGTGGTAACAACTGTTTTCTTTTTTAGTAATTGGGCCGGAGAGATTGTATTTAGGAGCCGCCTGTGGGTCACGTGAGAGACCTGAGACGAATGCCAAATGCCCCTACAAATTTTGTGTTTTTTTAAAGTACACAAAAATAAATCTCGTTGTTTCTTACCTGTTTCACAGACCTTGCCTTCTTCCTCACTTACACTCTATGAACATTGTTACAACAGATTCAGGCAAACTAACATTGCTGGTATTGCTCGATCTCAGTGCTGCGTTTGACACTGTCGATCACAGCATACACAGGGTCCTCAAATGGTTCGGATCGTACCTTGAAGGGAGAGGTTACTATGTCAGTATAGGTGACCATAGGTCGAGGTGGACACCCATGACATGTGGAGTCCCACAAGGCTCAATTCTGACACCTCTCCTGTTCAACCTTTATATGCTCCCTCTGAGCCAAATAATGAGAAAGAACCAAATCTCCTACCACAGCTATGCTGATGACACTCAGATCTACATAGCCTTACTGCCTAATGACTACAGCCCCATTGACACCTACTGCCAATGCATTGATGAAATTAACAATTGGATGTGCCAAAACTTTCTTCAGTTAAACAAAGAGAACACTGAAGTCATTACGTTTGGGAACAGAGATGAGGTTCTCAAGGTGAATGCGTACCTTGTCTCTAAGGGTCAAACAACAAAAAATAAGGTCAAGAATCTTGGTGTGACTCTGGAGTCAGATCTCAGTTTCAACAGTCATGTCAAAGCAGTCAGTAAATCAGCATACTATCATCTCAAAAACATTGCAAGAATTAGATGCTTTGTTTCCTGTGAAGACTTAGAAAAACTTGTTCATGCTTTTATCAGCAGCAGGGTGGATTACTGTAACGGTCTCCTCACTGGCCTTCCCAAAAAGACAGTCAGGCAGTTGCAGCTCATCCAGAACGCTGCGGCCAGGATTCTGACCAGAACCAGGAAATCAGAGCACATCACACCTGTCCTCAGGTCTCTACACTGGCTCCCAGTTACATTCAGAATACAGTTTAAAGTATTATTACTTGTCTATATATCACTAAATGGCCTAGGACCTCAATACATTACAGATATGCTCACTGAATACAAGCCTAACAGATCACTCAGATCTTTAGGATCACATAAACTAGAAATTCCAAGAGTTCAATCAAAGCAGAGTGAATCTGCTTTTAGCTATTACGCCCCCCGCTGCTGGAATCAGCTTCCAGAAATGATCAGATGTGCTCCAACATTAGGTACATTCAAATCAAGACGGAAAACACATCTGTTTAGCTGTGCCTTTACTGAATGAGCACTGTGCTACGTCCGACAGATTGCACTATTGTGTCTTTCTTTTCTTTTCATTATTTTATAACTTGTCTTAACTCATTTTAATCTATTTTTATTTGTTTTTTTTATTATTTTATTTTCTTATACTTCAATTTTATTTCTGTTTATGTAAAGCACTTTGAATTGCCACTGTGTATGAAATGTGCTATATAAATAAACTTGCCTTGCCTTGCCTTGCCTTACAGTAAAGTAAGTAACAAAACAAATTGACATTTTTTACAATGTGGGCTGTCAGTGAAAATCTAATCGATGTTTTAACAACAGTCCAAAAATAGTCTAGTCATCAAATAGATATGAATGACTAGACATGTGAAAGCTGGCTAATATGACTGTTTTTGGTGACCAGTCTGGTTTTGGACTGTTGTTAGATGTTATATTTGGACTTGTTTTACCCAAGTTGTCTTTGTTGTAACGTCTATTAGATGTCTTTTAAATGCAAAATTGCTGGGCTAGGCCTATAGCATTGGCATCCATAAAAATTAGTAGAACCATCTTGGCTAGCAGCCACAAAGCTAAACATTGATTTACTTAGGTGAAAATAGGACTTATGCTATTTACCGCCTTATCTGCACTCGACCATTAATGCACCAGGAATCTTGTACAAGTCTGCAATAAACTGTTCTGTGCCCTGGTCACTGCTGATGGTCAGTTGCACTGTGGCCCTGCAGTCACTGTGAACAATGCTCAACAGTCTCCATTCCCCTTCTCTGAGCTGTGGAAGACACAGTCGTGGGTGTCAGTCATAATTTTGCCCTTAGTATGCCACTTTTGAAATATGCTTACAATAGTGGCCTATGAACAACCCAAAATGCATGCCTTTTCTAAGACTGAAGGTGCTGTGCTGAGATGCTGTGTACAATTCAGAGATGCTGTGCCATCACAGTTTGTCCTTTCACTGATATATCTGCAGCTGTTCCCATTCTAACACTGACAATGCACTGACTTAAATCTGCACTCAGATTGGTTGCCTATTAGACTCGTTGCTATTGTTTATTTAGGCAATTTAATTAAAACAAAAAAAAGTATAGTCTAGTTCAATAAACACAATTGCACAAAAGGCTTTGCTGAGGCGTTTTTGAAGCCTGACCTTATTTTACATATATATATTCTCTAGGCCAACAGTTAAAGATAAAATGTCGGACAGGTGGGCATTCAAAAATTGATCGTACAAAGAGGTAGGCCCTGAAGGTTGAGAACCTCTGGTCTAAATCCAGGTGATCATTTATTATCAATATACTGTACTGTGTGTATATATATATATATATATATATATATATATCAAGTACTGTATATACACCCACATCAATATTAATGAAAAATATATCAATGCAGTATATCTCTAAAACTTGATATACTGCTCAGACTTGCAGTAAAGTTACTCGTTATACAGGGGTTCTCAACTGTGTTTTTAGAGCCCCCTGTCTCCTCTTTTCACAACCATTTTAGGTTCTGGGGTTTTTGCTAATGAACTGATAAGTTGAATCAGATGTGTCTGACTAAGGAGACATGCAAAACATTCAAGCTGCATCCGAGATCTCATACTTCCATTCTATATACAGTAGTATGCTAAAAACAGTATGCGAGCCAAGTAGTATGTCTGAATTCATAGAACATGAAAAACTATGTGTGAAGTACCCGGATGACCTACTACTTCTGATGAGATTCTGAAGTGTGCATCGAATGGACGCTACACTATCCCATGATGCACCATGAGAGAATCTATGAATGGGAGTGAAGCGGCCCAATTGACAAGGGTAGGTCACGTGATGATGGCGGATGTAGTACGTCTGAGTTTGATTCATACTACTGGCATTCATGCTGTATAGAACGTACTTTTCTAATGGCTGAGTAGTACATTTAAATTCAAATTCAGTAACTACTGAGTAGTAGGCTATTAACTTGTTCAGGTGTGATCGATTCGTATTGGAGTTAAAATCTGCAGTACACCGACCCTCAGATGTCAGTGTGGTGACCCCTGCTATAGACTATCGCCAATATATACACCAGGAGTCCTGAAGAATAAGACCTTGAATAGCTTATTCAGGTGTGTTTAATTAGGGTTGGGTTAATTAGGGCAAAAAATTCTGGGCAGTGGCACACCAGGACCACTTTTGGACATCCCTGCTCCATGGGGCTCAGGTCAGGTGAGTTGGCTGACCAGTCAATCACAGTATTATCATATTTAGAAAACCATTTTTGACACTATGGATAGTTGTGAAGTCCTGCTGCAAAAGAAAATCTGCATCTCTAAAAAGTTTATCAGCAGAAAGAAGCATGAAGTGCTTTAAAAATATCCTGTTAGATGCTGCATTGACTTTGGACTTGGTAAAGCACAGTGGAACCACTCCAGCAGATGTCATGGCACCTCAGATCATCACAGACTGTTTAAACTTTACACTGGACTTTACACAAGCGAATTGCATTCTGTGCCTCGCCAGCATTTTCAGTGATGACCTTACCTAGTTTATTATCCTGATAGAGGCTGTCAATGATCAAATATGTTCCCCATTAGTGAGGGGAATAAATTTGTTATATAGATTAAAATTAGATTGTAAATAAGATATTTTTTTTAAATATCCACATACTGATGACTATTGTAGAGAAAAGGCTCTCAATTTAGTAACAAATCTGTGGGCGTTATTCTGCATAGAATAAACAAATTTTTCTAGTTTTCTCAGCTGTGCCATTATCAGTTTATTGATTCAACTTCTAAAATACATTACATGCAAAGTATATGCTACTTTGTACTCAGACGTCACGCCAAGCACTGCGCACAGACCTGTGGCTAAGCATCTGATGCATTGCACACTTTTTTGGAAACACATCTGCAGATCCTGCAGTCATCCTCTGGTTTAAATATACAGGATTTCTAGGAGTCACATGTGCAGAAATCTTATCCAGTCTGCCAGGAATCTAGTCTGATTGGATTAACAAAGCTGTGACATTTACATTGATGACAGTGCTCATTCTAGAAGTATATTACATGCAGTACTCTTGTTTAAACTTCTGGGTGTTTTTGTAAAAATGTCTTCTGAGACATTTGTCTGATTTACTGCCAGCACACTTATGCATTATTGTGAGGATAACTCTGTGATGATGAGCATTTATTAATTTGACTTAAATGTTCACTGCATATAATCACTGCATAAATGCTTCAACATACTTGTTTTGTGATGCTTATATGTGATTCTTATATGTTGATGTGATGCTTATACTTTCGTTTGTTACTTACGTTTGTTTTCTAATGGCAGTGAAAAACCTTTTGTCATTTGGCCATAAATATAAGAGAAAGACATCATTAAAAACAGCAAAGTGATTTTTTTTTTATTTGTGGATACTTTCACTTTCAGTCATCTCAGTCCGTGTGATCTTCATGTAAAAATGCATCACCAAAATATTGAATAAATAGCAAAACAAAGTCTACACACATATCCTACTATAGTTCTCTATACTTTTAAAGATCTTTGTGAATGAATGGGCGATTCATTCCGCTGTGGCGACCCCGGATTAATAAAGGGACTAAGCCGAAAAGAAAATGAATGAATGAATGAATGTGAATGAATGATGCATGGTTGTGTGCTGGGATGCTATTCTGTGGACATTTCCGCACCCCTAAACATGACGCAGCACAAAACAAAATATGATTGGTTGGTTAACCTGTCAGTCATAATGAATTTTTCAATTCATATTTATTTCTATAGCGCTTTTACAACGTAGATTGTGTCAAAGCTGCTTAACATAATTGAAGTTCTAGTAAA
This sequence comes from Danio albolineatus, assembly GCA_903798035.1. NCBI lineage: Eukaryota > Metazoa > Chordata > Actinopteri > Cypriniformes > Danionidae > Danio > Danio albolineatus. The sequence continues at coordinate 12,343 of CAIGQQ010030334.1, read as the reverse complement.
ATGAAACTGCATTGGTTCAGATTAATTCAGTTCAGTACATCCCAATCAATTCACAGCTCCACTAGTCTCAAACCAAGCAAGCCAGTGGCAAGAAACAAACATCACCAATTGACAAAAGCAAAGGAAACCAGGCTCAGGCTTACATACAGCATCATGGCCTGACCTTATCCATTCAAAGTGGCCAAAGTTCCCTGACTTTCAGCCATCAGTCTAATGTTTGGCTATTCCTAACAACATCTAATTGTAGTGATTTTGTTTGGACTGTTTCAGTGAACTTTATTTTTATTTTATAAATTAATAATTTTACTTTCTTATTATTTTCATTTTCGCATTTTCATCAAAATAAAATTATTAATAACCCTATAAAAGTAAATAGGAAATGTCAATTTTTGTTTTAAAATCAGTTTTTACGTTGAGTGATGTCACTTCCTTTAGCTTTCGTCCCGCTCTCGTCAGAAGAACGGATTTGGACTTGAGTGAGACAGGTATATGTGAATGTGCTCCGTGACAAAAGGTTAACATATAGCTGATTAAGTTAAAATGTTTGTTCATATCAGTGGATGACATGTTTTGAAGCTGGATTGAGTCGAATAGTGTGGTCGTTAAGCAGTATTTTTCAGTATAAAATGGGTTTTGTGTTATGAGCTGTTAATGCTTTGGTTTGGTTGGCAAATTTTTAATGGCAAATCATATATTCTTTTTCTATCGACTTTACTACTTAAATACCATTTAAAAAGGTGGATTATGTCTTCGAAATCTTGGTGCAGTTATTATTGTGAAGAAATATTGTCATTTTATGTCCAGTTTGTGTCTTTGTAGTCATGTATAATCTTTTAAGTTATTAATCTGCTTCAGTGTTAATGGGGACAGCAGTTCACTTTTCTCACTTTTTGCAACTCTCACAGAACAGAACTGAGAGTGTGTCTGAGTGTGGTGATTATCACTGTCCTGTCTTTAATAAACTGCAGGTATGTAATTGTGACAAAATAATAACCACTATATGATCTAATTTCTTTGTGATGATAAACTGAAATAATTTTCTGTATTTTCAATGTATGAGATTAAATGCAGAAATGTAGAAATATATAATAATGTTTAATTATGTATATTTTATTATTATTATTATTATATTATGTAAAGTTGTGTGCATGTAATGTCTATTGCGTGTTTAAAGAAAACAAGAGAGACAAAATGTATGTAAAAAGAGTTTGACGAGTCTGTTAAACGAGAACGGATTTGGACTTGAGTGAGACAGAACAGAGAACTGAGAGTGTGTCTGAGTGTGTCCAAAGCCAGTGGTGTCAGGGAATTATTTGTGGTGAGAGACGAAGTCCGCTACATAATGAAGCTTAAAATAGTCAATATACATTGCTATGCTGTGTTTGATGCTATGTAATGTGGTGTGCTATATTTCAGTATGGAATAATATTAATAATCTTTCAGCTTCTGGTGAGCAGTATAGTGAATTAACATGCACTCCAGAACACACATCTAGCAGGCTACGATTGCATTCGTCTGAGCTTCACCCTGCCCATTCTTGAGGGATTCGTCAGCAGGAGCGCAGTGGAGTGGAAGGCAGGTTCCACTGTCAGAGTAAAATAATAAAGCACCAAGATGCTGGTGGTGTCGTGTTAAAATCCAATCTTCCACAAGAATCTAGCCCACAAGGACTTCAAAGTGATTCAATTGGCTGACAGAACTTTTTGAGCTTTCTACTTACAGGTACTTTTGCATTCTTCTTAATAAGGCTCAGCATTTCTCAACAATCAGGTCACCAACATGCAGAGAGTTTTTACACAGAGACCCACACATATATATATATAGGGTAGGGCCTCCTTTTGCAGCCAAAACAGCATCGGTAATCTTGGGAATGGCAGATACACGTCCTGTACAGTGGCCAGAAGGATTTTGAACCATTCATCTTGCAGAATAGTGGCCAGGTCACTATGTGATGCTGGTGGAGGAAAACGTTTCCTGACTCGCTGCTCCAAAATACCCCAAAGTGGCTTGATAAAACATATATCTGGTGACTGTACAGGCCATGTAAGAAGTCATGCTATTTGTTTGTGCATTATCATCCTAATTTCACAGCACCACCTTCAGGATACAATATTTGAAGCATTGGGTACACATGGTCCTCCACAATGTTTGGGTAGTCCTTGGCAGTGAAGCACACATCTAGCACAAGTATTTAGGCTAGGGAAGGCCATGATGTTGAAGACCAAACCATCATTGAGCCACATCCATGCCTTACTCTGGGCATGCAACATTCTGAGTGATATACTTCTTTGGGGCTTCTCCACAACATAACTCTCCTAGATGTGGGAAAGACTATAAATGTAGACTTATCTGAGATCAATGCATGTTTGACAATAGTCACAGCCCAAGACACGAGTGACCAAAGGATGGGCTATAATAGCCCAGCCATGTATATTGACCCTGTGGAGCTTCCAACAAAACATTTTGGGTGAAACAGGAGAGTTGAGACGCACATTTAATTCTGCAGTGAGTTGGGCAGCTGTGGTTTTCTTTCTTTCTTTTTTCTGGATTCTGTCCCTAAATCTGATGTAACAGAGTTAACCAGAGTGTAGGGATAGAGACCAAATTGCAAATAATACAGAAAAATAGATCTTTCATGCAATGTTTATTTAAATGAGTAAACACACACACACACACACAATAAAATAAAACTAAATTAAAATTAAAAAGGTGAAAGTATGATTTTTATTTGATATATTATTTATTATTTTTATATTATGTTTTTTTTATTTTAGAGATTTTTATGACATATGATATATGCTTTTGTTTGTTTGTTTGTTTTTAATACAGTTCGATTAAGTTTTTTGTTTTTTAAAATTTCATTCTTACTTTCTCAGTTTCCTAAACCTGAACAAGAATAACCTGAGCTTGTTATTATCATCTGATCTTGTATCATATGATCTTTGACTCTCGGATAAGGTTTCAGTAAGAAGGTTACCAACTCAAAACTTAAAGAAGTTAAATTACTGAGAGATTAAAAACTCAGTTTCAGAACAGCTGATCTGAGCCAGGTCAATAAAGCGTATTTAGTTAAGCGTGCATAAAATTAGTTAAATTTAGGTCGATTAAGCGCATAAGAGTTATAAAAAGGCATTATCAATGGAGCGCAGATATTACGAGTCACCATGGCAACATCTGCTGCGTAAAACGTGCTGGATAAGTTGGTGGTTCATTCCGCTGTGGCGACCCCAGATTAATAAAGGGACTAAGCCAAAAAGAAAATGAATTTATGGGTAGCGCTGTCTCACCATTCTCCCCAACAGTGATTCTCCGCAATGGGTACAAAGAGAAAATGTATTAATATGGACTTTTTAAAACCAAACATGTACAGTTTTAAGGTATCAGCTTTAGTGCAATTTGTGTATGACAATAGACATGCACAATATTTTTTTTTAAGGAATAATAACTAGGAATTGACAGCTAATATGACTGTGATTTGATGCTTCGCAAAAATTGCAGACACCTTTACTGATATCAAAATGCTTTTTTGATGCAAAATTAATTTAAACAGCCAGTTATTCTTTATACCGATTAAGAAACTGAATAGACCTAGGCTACTATAATTAAGAAAATCTGCTTTAACTGTAGTATCCTATAGGTTATATAGACTTGGGAAAATAGTAAAAAAATAGAAATATATATATATATATATATACACTTATAATTTATATTAATTAATAACATTTAATATTAAATAATCATATTTATGTTTATATACACAAGTTTAAAACTTAAGCAATGTGCACTCAAAAATAAAAGTACAAAAATGGGGTGGTTCCCCCCAAAGGGATCAAAGAGAATTATATTAATATAGGTTTTTTAGATACAAACGTGTACTATTTTAAAGTACAGACCCAGCTTTAGTACGATTTATGTATGATTATAGACATGCACAATATTCGACTGTTTCTTGTTTATTTGTTTGTTTGTTTTTTATAAAGGAATAATAATTTGTGCAGTCATGCACATGCTTTGACAGCTGATATGACGGTGATTTGATGCTTCGCAAAAGTTGCAGACACCTTTACCAATATCAAAATGCTTTTTGATACAAAACTAATTTAAATTCCTTATACCGATTAAGAATCTTAAATAGGCCTAGGCTGCTTTAATAAAGAAAATACAATCTAAAATGTAAAACTAAAATAATTGCTACTCTTGACGCATGAAAGTGTAAAGCCTACAACCCACAACAAATGTGTAAAGTTATTACATATCATATTTAACAAAGTTGATTACTATGAATTTGATGTGATTTTGCTCACATGGATAATTGAATATGAATTAGATGGTGTCAGTAAGCTGCTGTGCCATCAGCCAATTGTTGCATTGCTGATCATGATTTCGAGGATCGATAGATCTGTCCTTCACACACACAGCGATCTCAGATCAGTTCATCCAGACGCTTTAATCTGCTTTGCAAACTTGTTTGAAGAACCAAATTAGCCAGAGATCAGTTGTCAAGATCAAGTCGTCTTAGATCATGTAAGCTTAGATTCATTCATAAGTTAGATTTGTTTTCTTTAGTTTAGTTTTATATATTAAGATATATAAGATATATAAACATATACAAAACATAATGTATATAATAAAAGTATATAATACAAATTTTTAACTGTCCTCATCTTTGTTTACGACAAACTAGTTTCAGAATTTGAGACTTGAAACTCATATAAATACAATAGATTTTGTCTTTGGCTAACAGTCTCATTTATTCATTTTCCTTAAGCTTAGTCTCTTTATTCATCAGGTTTCGCCACAGTGGAATGAACCACCAACTTATGCAGCATATGTTTTACACAGCAGATTCCCTTTTAGCTGCAACGCAGTACATGGAAACATCCATACACACTATTTTACACACATACACTACAGCCAATTTAGTTTATTCAATTCAAGTTGACAGTCATTTATTTTAAAAAATGCTGCATGTCTTTGGACTGTGGGGAACACCAGAGTACCCTGAAGAAACCCACACTAACACGGGGAGAACATTAAAACTCCACACAGAAATTCCAACTGACCCAGTTGGGACTCGAACCAGTGACCTTTTTGCGACAGTGCTAACCACTGAGCCATAGTATCCCAGCCTTTAAAATATAATTTATTATATGATATTCCATTGTATTTAATTTAATAACCAACTGGTGAAAGTGGAAAGACAAAGAAATATATTTCTTAAATTTCTATGCAAAAAAAAAAAATCCCTAATCCTTTATGATGTACTCTGTGCTTTCTTTTCTTTATTATATTATGTATCTCCGAGAGGGGTTTGGGGTCCCGAAGAACACAACAGTGATTCATCATTTAATTATGATTTGACAAATGCTGTTGCCTCCCGATTCCTAGCGCCTCCTCCTTTTCAATTCACAGCACTGTCAAACTGTCACGCACACTCTCCTGGGATTAATTCATGCTGTCTGTCTTTGCGAGCCTGCTGGCGCTCCCGGGGCGGCGGGTGCATTGACACTGTCAATGAATGCAGCAGCTGACACTTCCACAAGAGCCACACACACCTGCACTCCCCCCACCGCTCATTGCTTTCGCCATAGCTTTACTACCAGCAAAGATAACTGCCACAAACACACAAGTACAAAAAATAAACAAATGTTTGTATACAAAGTAAGATGTCGTGTATATGAAAACAAATACCTACATAGCATACACATGCACAGATACATAGTCAAACATGTCTCCTTATATAGCTCCTACTGTAAATAATAACTTTACATGTTTATTTACAGGTTTATTTATAAACTAATTTCGAGAGATCACGTGCTTATGATTGATAGCTGGCACCGAATCAGCTCAGAATCTTGCACCAATCAGATGACTACTAACACACCATAAATAATCAAAGCGTTTCACTCCGGTTATCTTCATCTTGAAGAATCCCCCTCCCACCCCTTCACTGACAGGGTGGCACGGCGGCCCAGTGGTTAGCACTGTTGCCTCACAGCAAGAACGCTGAACGTTCGGCCCCTAACCAGGCCAGTTGATGTTTCTGTGTGGAGTTTGCATGTTCTCAGAGAGTCAGCAATTTGATTCTTAAAACCTGGTATGTGTTTGGCAGTTATTGTTTTTTGGCAGAGGTCTGGCTGAATGCACATGTGCTGAATCAAGCATGCACAGGGAGGCAGGAAAGACGGGTGGACTTCCTGGTGGAGCTTGCGAGAGAGTTGACTAACTTTCATGTGGGTGCAAAGAAGGCAAGAAAGGAACAACTGCTTCGGAAACAACCCTCCACACATAGTGGGTTTGTTTTGTTTTTATCTATAAAACTCAGCAACAAAGGGGAAAAAAAATATGTGTGTTGATCTCTCCCTAAGATGGCAAAGAGAAACACAAGTTTCCTTGAAGTGGCTCATATTTTTTATTTGTATTTGTAGTTATGTGTAAAAATGTTTTTTTTTAATTATTATTATTATTTTATTTTGCACTATTTTTATCAATAAATGTCACTGCTGTAGAGAATCAACCTACGTTAAACAATCAATCAGGCTTTATTGGCTCATTTCAAGAAATCGAATCTTGAAGATTCAAACCAATGATTCAACTCAAATTTGTTCAGCAAATAGAAGACATCAAATCTTACCAATCTTGTTCATATTATTTCCGTGGCCAACAATAATAAAATTTTTTGGGTCTGGTGGGATATTATAGACGGTTTATACCAATTTATTCGAACCTCGTCAGCTCCCTGATTGATCTTACTAAAAAGGGGGAACCAGATACCGTCCAATGGTCAGAGCAGTGCCAACAGGCCTTCACCAAGGTTAAGGCTGCACTTTGCGGGAGGGACAGATGCATCTGAATGTGGTCTGGGGGCAGTTCTCTCCCAGTAGGTGGAGGATGAGAAATGCCGGCTGCTGTACATTAGCCAGAAAACTGTCCAATCGGGAGGCTAAGTACAGCACCATAGACAGGGAACGTTTGCCAATAAGATGGGCCGTCCTAACCCTCTGCTATTATCCATAAGGGAGCTCCTTGTGTATTATAAACCCCTCACGTCCACTACACGCAATAACTTCTGGACAATTGATTATTCCCTGAATATCAAAATCAACTGTAGGCTGTAGATCTTTCTCATAGCAGCTTAACTCTGGAAGAGCCTTCCTAGCACAGTTTGAGGAGCAGACACACTCTGTCAGTTTAAAACTAGATTAAAGACACATTTCTTTGCATTATCATACACATAAAACACAAATGCTTTTGAAATCCAAATCAATAGATTGTTAGTCTGCATTATTGAGGGCAACCGGAGCCAGGAGCACTTCCCAAAAGACATTATAGTTTGAACGGCATCTGCGCTTATGTTAGTCTGTTTTTATTATTTCTGAGGTTTCCATAATCCTGGACCAGGCCGTATTCTGAGCAGCTGCTGTGGTGGCGAGTGGAGAGCATGAGACTGTATTCCTGACCCATTCCTATTAGACCCCAGTGACAGACAAGTCTTCGCATTAATCCTGAATTTGTCTGTATACCAGCCGGTTACCTCTCCCACCTGCAGCTTTTCCACGATGGACGTCCAGCGTTCTCCAGCCTCCGGTGCTTAGACTACAGCTCTACACAAAAGTTTGATCAGAGGAGAAATGGTCATGCCCAACTGAGCCTGGTTTTTCTAAAGGTTTTTTCCCTTCACTTTCGTCAATTGGTGAAGTTTGTTTCTCGCTGCTGTCGCCATTGGCTTGCATGATTCGGGACCTGTGGAGCTGCGCATTGATTGATTTGCTCTTCAGTTTTTGGACTTTCAGCATTGAAAAATAAACCACCCTGAACTAAACTAAACTAACCTTGAACACTGAAAACAGGACTGACACAGTTTCAATTTACTAGAACTTCTATGTTAAGCTGCTTTGACACAATCTACATTGTAAAAGTGCAATATAAATAAATAAACAGGAATAAAATTGAAAACATAAATTATGATTGATGTGCATTGCTTTACTTGATGAGGAAAAAAATTCAAGTCAAAATTAAGTCAAACTTTATTTATAGAGTACTTTACAAACATAGAAGTGAGCCAAAGTGCTGCAGAGAAAATAAACAACAAAATAAGCATAATAGTCTATAAAATACATAAAACACAAGATAAAATATAGCTAAACTTCCTAAAAAAAGCACATGAATTAAAATACCCAGTTATTAAGATCAGGTGTCAAATGCCAACAAAAACAAATGAGTTTTAAGACTCCTGTCTAATGGGCAGCGGCAACTCATTCCAAAGTCTAGGACACGCTACAACAAAAACACTATTCCCTCTAAGCTTACACTTATGGAGTTTACAAGCTTACATCTGGAGAAGCTGATCAGCTGACCTGAGTATCAGCTCAGAGATATAAGGTGGGGCAAGACCAATAAGAAATTTAAAAACAAATTAAAGAATCTTAAACTGTATTCTAAAATGAACTGGCAATCAATGAAGTGAAGCTAACACAGGGGGAATGTGGTCTTATTTGTGAGTACCAGTTAACAGGTGTGCTGCAGCATTTTGCACCATTTGCAAACGGGCAATAGCTGACCTGCTATTCCTCACATACATTGCATTACAGTAATCTAACTGAGTAGTCGCAAAAGCATGGATCACTGTCTAAAACTGTTATATTGCTTTATTTGTTCTAATTGTCTAAATCGAAGAAAAAAAAAAGCTAGAAGTACCGCTTTAACTACCGCTCTAATCTAATTGTCAAATTTAAAATATGTCAAATTTTACCCCTAAATTTGTGACTGTAGGCATAATATGCTGAGCTAACGAACCCAAACTGAATAGAGAAGTCCCAACGGTATCTACTTCTGTTTTGTTTTCATTCAAACTTAAAGAATTAAAAGCCCTGCAGAATCCCAAAAGAGAGAAAACGATGAGGACAAGGAACCATCACAACTAATACAGATAGTCTGGCATTTCAATTGGGACCTGAACCATTGCAGTATTATGCCCTTGATACCCAACCAGTGCTCCAGACGAGAGTTTAAAATTCCATGGTCCACAGTGTCAAAAGCAGCAGTTAAATCAAGGAGCACCAGAATAATCAAATCACCAGCATCAGTAGCCAAAATAATATCATTACAACCTTTTAGGAGTGCAGATTCTGTGCTGTGTAAAATTTTAAAACCAGACTGGTAGACTTCATGATTATTATGATCATTCAAATATGCCATTAATTGACTACATACTATCTTCTCAAGTATTTTTGGAATAAAAGATAGTTTTGAAATTGATCTAAAATTTGCAGAATCTGAAGAATCCAGATTCGTTTTTTTTTTAACCAGAGGTTGAACTATTGCATGTTTTTTTTTTGTTTTTTGTTTTTCTGGCACCTGACATTCGGCTCCTATTAACAATCTTAAGAACAGGAGGCCCCAGAATTGAGAGAACCTCTTTGACAAGACGAGGAGGGACAGCATCAAGTGGTGAACCTGAAGGGTTATAAGGAGCTATGATCAGAGCCCTAGTGAAAATAACCCTATCAGTAAAATAGTGTAGAAATTTTTCACAAAGAGCAGCAAAATCATTACTCCAAACCATTTGTGAAACATTTAAAATAGAGTTAATATTCTTAAAGAGCCCCTATTATACATTAAAAGTGTCATATTTTGGTTTTGGGGGTCTCCAACAGCAGGCTAATATGCATGCATGGTCAAAAAACACTTTCATTGTCTGATAATATGCATTTATTTTTACCTAATTATCCCAGCGACTCCTATATAAATCGATTCATTTGTTCCAAAACCCCTCCTTAGCGCGACGCTAAACTGCGTTAATTGGACCAATGACCCAGTCTGTTGCGATTGGTCGACATTTTCCCGGGAGTCGCTCGTATTTCAGACACCTCACCCCCGAAACTAAGCCCCAGTCTCCCAGCGTATTACTCTATTCTTAACCAGAAGTAAAAACAGTGACACACATTCAGTATTAATGCACACTGCGGCAAAAGCTGAGCCATTATGAAACAGGACCGCCGCATGTGTGTAGGAGAGCTGATGTAGCCATAGCAATGACAAACAGCAGTGAAACGCAAGCTCACAAACGCATTTTAATCCGTAAACAAAGCGGCACGCGTCGCGTTTACAACGTGCTTTTAGTCACAATATGAGAATACAAGTTAACCAGATACACTACAAGCGGTTACAGGTTACAAAACACAATTACTGTAAATGCATTATTTACAGGCTAGAGAAAACAATGATGCTTACTCTCTTACTACTTACTAGGCCAGATTCACCGTCAAGCCACCGGGAAATGTCCCGGTGCTCCCTATGGCCAGTCCGCCCCTGCATACATCAATAGTCTTTTCTGATCCTTCCTTTAACAAACGGTTGACGAATCCTTCGTTGTAAGCCTGTACATTTCAGAAGCACTCCTCAGAGGGAACACAGCACAAGGCTGGGCTACAATGCTGAGGCATTTCTGCAGAAATAAACCTCAACCGCTGACTCTTCACAGTTTCATCTCTGGTTCATCTGCACACTTCCAATAATCCAGCCGAGCATAGTGCTCTTCTCTGTGTTGCCAGATGTAACTGACTGATTCCAGCCCAAACCCTATCCAAAAGGTTTTTACCTGCACAATCAAATTCAAAACCACCCAATCTTGCAATCTTTGCTCACCGCTGTTGTTTGTGGACGGGGTTGGGGGTTTCGAATCTTTCGAGGCTGCGTGCGCACAAATGGGCTGGGGTTATGTTTCGTGTTCATGTCATGCCGAAACGGCTAAAGACTTGTAAGCACAGAGACTCGTTTGAGGAACTATGATGCGTCTCTTTTATGGATGCATCAAAAGTTTTAAACACTGTGCACTTTCAGATTTAAGCCTTAGCTGGACATTTCTTTTCACTTAGAGCTGTGTTACACACTGCATGCAAGCTCATTTTCAAAAACCTATAATAGGGGCTATTCTAAACAGAACACATGGCTGGTTAGAGTTTGACAAATTTTTTCTGAAATATAGTTGCTTTAAATAGTTGCTGTTGTTATATAGTTGCTTTATATAGTCGTTGAAACATAAACGCTCTTGGCTCACAGCAAAAAGGTTGCTGGTTCGAGCCTTAGTTGGGTCAGTTGGCATTTCTGCTTGGAGTGTGCATGTTCTCCTTGTGTTTGCGTGGGTTTCCTCCTGGTGTTCCGGTTTCTACAAAATACAACAAATAATAGGCATAATAATTATTATTCTGTCCCAACCAATTGTATTGTACCAATAGCGTAAGAACAGCAGAAAGCAGTAACTTAAGTGACTTTATTGGCAATTGTTCTTCTCAATATCTTTCTTTTTTGTAAAACTACAACAAAGAGGGGGAAAAGTATGTACATATTCACATTTATTTTAGCAAGTTCAAATCAATTAGCAGTTTACTAATATACATAGTTTTTATACAATTATTAAAAAAGCATATGAGGAAAATCTAAATATTCATTTCTTTTTTTTGGTCTAGTCCCTTTATTAATCTGGGAACGTATTTGTACATGCACCTATGTATATGGATATGTACTTATCCAGCATATGTTTTACTCAGCGGATGCCCTTCCAGCTGCAACCCATCACTGGGAAACATCCATGCACACTCATTCACACATAAACTACAGACAGTTTAGCTTACCCAATTCATCTATGCCACATGTCTCACAGGACTGTGGGGGAAAGCGGAGCACCCGGAGCAAACCCACATGACCATGCGGAAAACATGCAAACACGTTCATTCATTAATTCCTTTTCTTTTCAGCTTAGTCCCTTCACCAATCTGGGGTCGTCACAGCGGAATGAACCGCCAACTTATCCTGCATATGTTCTACGAAGCGAATGCCCTTCTAGCTGCAACTCATCTCTGGAAAACATCCATAAACAGTCATTCACACTCATACACTATGGACAATTTAGCTTACCCAATTCACCTATACCACATGTCTTTGGACTTGTGGGGGAAACTGGAGCACCTGGAGGAAACCCACGCAACCACGGGGAGAACACGCAAACTTCACACAGAAATGCCAACTGACCCAGCCAAGGCTCGAACCAGCATCACATTTGGATTCAAGTCAGGAACTTGACTAGGCCACTCCAACATATTCATTTTGTTTTTGTTTTTCTCAGCTATTCAGAAATGGACTTGCTGGTGTTCTTTGGATCATTGTGCTGCTGCAGAACTCAAGGTTGCTTCAGCTTGAGGTCACTAATAGATGGCCAGACATTCTTTTTGAGGATATAGTCGTACAGAGCAGAATTAATAGTTTTATTTGGAGCTGGCTCTGGCCTTAGTTTATATCTGTAATGAAGTTGGCGGCCACCTGGCCGCCGGGAAGAAGGAGGCGG
>CAIGQQ010030332.1:0-10207 GCA_903798035.1 Danio albolineatus | reverse complement strand
ATTATTATTATTATTATTATTATTATTATTATTAATAATAATAATAACTCTTTCCCTGACATTGACAATTTTTAACCAGCACAGGCTCATTGTGAATACGTAGCCCCATCTACATTCCTGGAGAGTGTGAATTATGTAGCCAGAGGTACATACGGCTGCATTTCGTCTTTGCTACAGGGCTGTATGATGCAGCCGCTGCTTCTTTTCATGCTGCCAGCTGAGTGTTTACTTCCATGTGCATAGTTTTTCCACTGTTACCAGTTTGCCCAGTGGTTTGCCGCATATGTCAGCAGACTTTGGAGGTGGAGCAGAGTTGACCGCGACGACAGAGTTAAAGTCCGGCAAAGAATGGTTCCAGAAAGCAGGTAAAAAAAAGCAAAAGGCAAAAAATAAATTAAACAAGTAAATAACAGTGTGAGAACATAGTAAGATCTGAAAGCATAGTAAAAATGAGGCAGCTGCAAGGGCTTTTCTTTTCTGGATTGATTTTGAAAATGCTGTTGATTGAGTTTAGGGAAGGCGTTGGGCGGGTCAAATGGTGCTTCTGGCAACACTATTGGTTGGGTTTAGGGAGGGGGGAGTGTGGGGCGTTGGTTGGTCGGTCAGTCAGTCAGTTGGCAGCTGCCTCTGGTGGATTTACTCGCAAACAGCAGACGTGAATGGCTCTCGCCAGAGAAATCCAAGTTCTGAAAAAAAAAAAAAACTCCTGCGACGGATTTCGTGCTCTCTAGAAATGTATACAGGGGTATGTATTCATAATGAGCCTTACTTGTTTTTTTTTATCAATCAGTGATTTTAGTGCATGTCTTGAATAAGTTACAGGACTTCTGGGTCTCTTGATAGTGAAATAATATCAGACGATCATAGAAAGTGTAGATCAGATCACATGTAAAAGTGAAGAATTATACTTCAGCTTTCCTTTGACTTTTGAAAATGAACTGCCCCTGTTATTCCAGACAAAATTATATTTACCATATACTGTATATCAAGTCATTCATGCTATTAACAAACCATTAACGTACTATTAGCTCAATAAACTGCTCATTTGCTAATTAGCTACTTATTGATAGTTGGATGTTGGGCAGGTGGAAGTTGGGCTTAGGTTTTGGGTAGGATTTGGGATGTATAATACACTTATACTTTATAACTACTAAAAACTGTTGATATCGCAGTAATAGGCAGATAATAAGCCAGTAGTTCATAGCATGGATTGTGACTTAAACTACTGTGTTACCAGTTATATATGTGTGTGTGTGTTTTATGTGTGTATTATATATTGTATATCTTGAAATTGCACTATCCACTACTTTTTCTTTGTCTGCAAATGGTGATAAAACATGAATGCATAAAGATAGAATACAAGTTGTTTTGTTTAAAAGCATCATTGTTTTGATATATTATTCCTAGCAAATATTCTAAGGAGCGTCAAATTTAGGTGAAAATCATCAAAAACGCTGGCTGTGGCTGGCAACTTAAAAAACAACAACACCACATTGTTAAAGGTGTCACGGTGGGGGTTGGGGAAAGGAGAGCGAGGACCCAATTGCAGAATGATGGTTATTTATTAATAAAAAATAAAACAAAACAGCAAAACAAACTACCCCGAAGGGGAAAACATTAACAAAACAAATAAACAAACAAACAAACTTGACTGGCTGGCAGGTATCAGGACTGGAAACAGGACAGGAGACAGGACAAGACTCGAAATCACGATGATCGACAGACGACGAACTGGCACAGGACAGCAGACATGAGGAGAATTTAAAGCAGACATGCTTAACAAACAAACAGGTGAACATAATAGACTAATGGGTTAACAAGGAGGGTGGGGCTAGACAATAGACAGGAGAGTGCATGACAACACAAGCCACGCACTCACATAGAGACTAGAACACGCAGCCAATGAGAGAACTCATTAACTGCGTGCTCACATGACGACACAAGCACGTGGTGTGTGTGTAAACACACACACCACGTGCTAAACACAACAACAGAGGACTGAACGCGAGACACAAGTACACGATAAAATGAAGACATCTTACCGTGCGCTCACACATATGCAACGCGCATGCTTCATCCCAGCGCCATCCCAAACCGGAACCAAAACTAGACAGAAGCTGAGGATGAAGCAGCGCGACGCCGACAGAACAACAAACTCTAGGACAAGAGTGCGCAATCGCGAACGCCCAGACCCCACGCGGGAGCGCGCAAGGTCCGAGCACGCCCACAATCGGCACTCATACAGAGACACAATGATAACACACAGGACTAGACAGAGCTAGTGTCCGGACTCTGCCACAAGACAAGAATTAACAAGACAGGATTGGCAGAACCCTGACAAAAGGTCCCGTGAAGTAATCTCAACTGAAAAACAAAGAAAGAGCGGGACAGAGTGGCTCCGCCCCTTTTTTTAAACAGCCAATAGCCTTTCGTTTTTTGAGTTCAAGCGCTTCAAATGAAACTCAAATGAGAAGCGTATGAATGGGGTGGGCATGTCAGAAACTAGAGAGTGTAATGTATTCGGCATGAACAGTTGTACAGTATATTGCAGTACTTTGTTGTATGTTGAATGCCAGTTGGCGCGAGAGAGTAAGAGGGTAACAGGTAGTGTATTTGAGCAGCATGTCACAGTAAACGAGGCCTAGCACTAAATGGTTGTCTGCATCATTCAATGAGCATAACATAACAGAGGGCAATTGATTGGTCAAGACTTGATATGTGGTAATGTGAAAAAAAAACTGTTGATCCATTTAGGTGGATAAAATACTGATGCTAACATCTAAAAAAAAACGTTATTTAAATTCGCTGCACCTTTAATATAAGAGACATTTTTGGCCATTGCAGGAGAATCTGAAATGTTTTGTTCAGTCCTGTTGTGTTTTATTCTACTTTTACTAACAGATGATGGTAAAAGTCTGAGCGTTTTGCAGGTGTGCAGAACACAATGTTGGCTGCAGTTGTGCATTTGTAACAATAGTGCGGAATAATGTGTTCTGTCAGCTGTTCTGCTGTACAGAGATGGTCTTAATTTCTCTTTTCAACTAGTGACAAATGCCCTGCCAGGCCCGACTGGAGGCTGTCGTTAGAATTTCAGATATAATCAATTACGCGCCTATCAGGTCCTCGGTTTCCTAAAAGCTCCTGTTTCTCACTGCTGCTGAACTCTACATCAGAGAGCATTCACAACACACTGTACTCCTGATTTTATAGATATATACTTTGGTCACACTTTACAATAAGGTTCATTAGTTAATGTTAGTTAATGCATTTACTAACATGAACAAACAATAACAATACATTTACTACAGTATTTGTATTTGTATGTGAAAATACAGTTGTTCATTGTTAGTTAATGTTAACTCAGTGCATTAACTAATGTTTACAAGCATGGACTTGGATGTCAATAATGCATTAGTAAATGTTCAATTATGATTAATAAATGCAGTACAAGTGTTGTTCATGATTAGTTCATGTTAGTAAATGCATTAACTAACAAACCTTATTGTGAAGTGTTATCTATACTTTATATAAAAACATGACTTCCTGTAGTGGCTAAACTGAAATTTGTGCGATCATTATATAAGTGCTGCACAATATATAATTTTTGCATTAATATCACAACACGCTCATACGCAATAGTCACATTAAAGTTGACATTATAGTTGACCAGAATCCACAGGTCAAAATACTTGAGATTTGTGGAGACACTGTAGAATTTCACCATTATCATGAAAGTTTACAGTTTTTATGTGTTTTAAGTCTTATGTGAGCGTTTTAAGAGTTTAAAGTATTTTAAGAAAACAAAAATCATTACGAATTTTAACAAAGATACATTTTATCGAATTACTTCTATATGAAGACTATGCTTCTTTACATTTTTGTTTATTCAAATTCTGTTCTCGAATACTGTTCCCAGGAAACCATAAAGCACTGTTTATTTCACTTTAACATTTGCTCTATTATGTTTATTCCTGACTGTAGTTTGTTTATTATATGTATATAATAAATTACATAAAATATATAACATATTTCATACACATACAAATCATACCAATCAATCTAAAGTATTAACTTTCCAAATAGAGCTATTTTAATCATCTGGTGCTGTGAGGATTCATAAACTAATTTCCAGAGAAGCACGTGATATGATTGAGCTCGACTGGCCACTCACCTGTTATCAGTAATAATCCAATCATAGCGATCCTAGTTTACAATAAATGCTCCCTAATGCTCTATCTTCGTTTTTGAAGACTCCCCCTTTCACTCCATCTCCTCCTTTTCCCCCCTTTTTAAGGGGAGCTCTCAAGATTTATCTGATCGCGGATCCCCTTATATTCTTATTGACTGGGAAGGAGCATTGGGCTCAAGTATCTCCGAGCTCAGGGTTCTTTCCCGAGACAGCATGCCAAACTTGCTATAAACGCTAAGCATATCTAAGTGGGATCTCTTGAAATTGTCTTCAGTGTCATGTGATCTGAAATTATTCTAATATGATAATTTTGTGTGCTTTTTACATCCAGGTTTGGTCCAGGTTTGGATGGCAAAATATCTGTAAAATGATCTATAAAGTCAGTGTTAAAAACTTGTAAAATAAAAGTAATTAGAATTTTTTTTTTTGTAAATATATTTGCACACTTTTAAGACTGAAGTTTTATGTTATTTTGTTGGCAAACTTAGTATGTTGTAGTGAGTATGTTGTATTGATGTTGTTTTGTTAAAAATATGTAGGTTTCATAAACTAATTTTGTGTAATCACGTTTATGTATTTGAGCAAACATATACAGTATTCAATTAAAAATCTAAAAAAAAAGGTTTCAGTAATTTGTATGAATAAAAATGGGCACATTTTTAAAGTTAAATAAACAGAACACGGCGCCACGGTGGCCTAGTGGGTAGCATGATCGCCTCAAAGCAAGAAGGTCGCTGGTTCGAGCCTCGGCTGGGTCAGTTGGCATTTCTGTGTGGAGTTTGCATGTTCTCCCCGTGGTGTTAGTGGGTTTCCTCCGGGTGCTCCGGTTTCCCCCACAGTCCAAAGACATGTGGTATAGGTGAATTGGGTGAGTTAAATTGTCCATAGTGTGTGTTTGTGAGTGTATATGGATGTTTCCCAGAGATGGGTTGCAGCTGGAAGGGCATCCGCTGCTTAAAACATATGCTGGATAAGTTGGCGGTTCATACCGCTGTGGCGACCCCGGATTAATAAAGGGACTAAGCCGAAAAGAAAATGAATGAATGAATAAACAGAACACACTGCCACTGTTTTAGCACTTTTTCACCATGATAAAAGCAGAATCATTTCTGACATTCAGTCATTATAGAAGTTGCTAATCAAAAATTGTTTAATCATTAATTTAAAAAAGTAACATATAGATAATAAGATAAAGCTTTACCTGGGTTATGGTGTTGCCCGAGTAGTCAAACCAGTCATATGCAAAATGTTTTTCCTATTTCTGAGCAACAAAGCATTTATTTTGCTACACGCCATTTGCCAATTGCCTGTAGTATTGGTTCAGCTCTGCAGGAAAGAAGCTCCAGGCGCTTTAAACACACTTTCACAGTCTCGGCCCCCTGTGTCCAGCAGCTCTATCTCCCTCCACCACATTCCCTGACAGCGAGATCCCTCTGGGCCAGCATTCAGTGACGGAAGCCTGTTAGCTTAACCTGGTGACGGCCTGCCTCTTGCTCTGTCTTTGGGATTGCCCTATAGGAGTCTAATGGCCCATAGTGACAGGCTACTGTTCTGGAGTCTGTTAGAGCGTATGAGTGTCAGCGCCAGCCGTGCACAAAGAGCATATCCACTAAAACTGACTCTATTGGTAAATGTGAAAAATTGTCTTTATTGTTTTTGCTTGATGTTTTTTACCAAATATTTAGCAAAAAAGCTGAAGATGTATTTGTTTGTTTTTGGAATTTGTTTGCAAGGCAGGGTCATATATGATTCAGCCTGCATCTTTCTGAACCTGCAATAATGTACTTTAACATATTTGACTGCTGTATGGGTAAAATGAATGTTTCCAGGCGGTGTGCCAAATTTTAGGTCAATGGTTCGCAAGGTGATCTGTGTGACAAGCACTGTCTTCTTGTGGTCATATGGATATGTATCTGAAATGTGCAACAAAACATACAAATAACATACAATTTTCAGATTCGCAAAAAAATGTAGACTGCATATGTAGACAAACCCTTTAGTGGACTTGTCATCTGAAATGTACAGTGAAGTTTATTACCCAGAGCAACAGTATTTTAGGTTTTGCAAATGGTTTTGCAAAAATGCTAAGGCACATTTCTGAGCCTAGGCTGGTTGTTTGTGTTTTGAGGCTTTCTGTAATGCAGCCAAAGGCAATGACATGAGAACAGAGTGTGATCTAAAGGCTAGAAGTTTATTGTTCTCAGTAATTAAATTGATGTTTTTAAAGACTGTAATCCAAAAGGCAGTGATGAGGAAAAACAGGCACAATGGTCACAACAGATCAGATAACAATAGTTAGTTTAATAGTTCAGGGACAACACTCTATAAGGCAGTATGTACTTTGTAAGTTCTTTGTAAGGGAACTATGGAACTAGTATGGCTGATATAGGGTACAGCTGGAAGTAACCCATGAAAAACATGGTATATGCACACGGATATTATTTTCAGTCAGTGTTTCCATTACAAAATTGCCACATTTAAAAGCAGATTTTTTGAAAAATTTGTGATCTGATAGATATACGATATAAAGTGGGTCTCAGACCGGAAAAGAAGCACAGCATTAAATTCCGTTTTCCCTGCCATGTATTTAAAATTTTAGAAATTGATTTGACCCCAGTATTTTCAATGGAGTTTCTGCACTAGCCTGCTGCTACTGACTACTGGCTTTCACCTTGTTTTATGTTTGAACAACTAAATGAATGCTTAAGTATATTGAACTGCTTGTATTTTAATTACATTACAACATCCATGCTGTAAAAGGAACCTTATTGAATTTAAAAAAAAGTCACTTTAACCTTTTATCAAAAGTTTACCATTGGTTGAAAAACACTAGAAAAGTCAGAGTTCAGGGGAGGGCTCTCTCTGGTGGCCGGATAAATGGCTACTTGCCTTATTTGTTACACTTTCTGACTCAAATGACACAACTAACTTCTGCATTTCTCTAATTGTGATTCTTTATGTTTCTGGCCACAGAAAACATCATTTTAGCAGTCTGTTTCAGCAATATAAACAATATTGGACAATACACGTCCTCTTCCAGCTGATTCATGACCATTACAGACGCCTGCAATTCCCAAATTACTGCCCAGATGGTGGAAAATGGGCAATTTCAATGTTTAATATTTTATATTATATTCACATTTTATGAAGCCTGTGAACATTATAGCAAAACCAGTTTCTTAAAAGTTGAAAAAAGGGTATTTGGGGGCAAATTAGTGAAGGTATTTAAGATTTTAAAGAAAATGGTGCCAAAGTATTTGTCTGATTAGTAAAAGAGTCACACTGTCGTACAACAAGGCTCGTAGCGGTGTCCTAAAAATGTAAAATATAATTGAGAATATACAGTTGAAGTCAGAATTATTAGTCCTTCTGAATTATCAGCCCCTTGTATTTTTTTCACAAATTATGTTTAATGGAAAGAATATTATTTATAACTAAATTCTAATAACTGATTTTTTTATATCTTTGCCATGCTGACAGTATTATTTTACTTGATATTGTTCGAGATGCTATTTTCAACTTAAAGTGTGGTTTAAAATAGGGCTGCACAATACTGGAAAAACTAATATTGCTGTATTTTGTATTTCTGCGATATATATTGTGATGTAAATATAATTTCACAAAATTACTCAAGTAACTGTTTGGGAGGAATTCACAATTTTGCATTGATTGGGATGATTTTGTAGGTGTTTCTGCATAAAATATCCAAAAATATATATAAAAAACATCATTTAAAAATGTAAGCACAGATAACTATGAAATAAACAGTGCTTTATGCTTTTTCATGGAATATTACAATATTGAGGTAAAGAAATTCAATGATCAAATCTAAAATTACACTGTACAGTATAGCCTTCATTTGATAAATAATTAAGCGCAATTAATCTTTGTTAAATTGGCAAACTTTATAATTTCTTGTTCTCAAATGGTTTAAACTTGCTTAACATTTTACAATCAGAGGCGAAACACAAAACCAATCTGAGTAAAAAAAAATCACTCAACAAATCGTCTACTGAACTGTGATTTTTAGATAATTATAATCCCAACTCAACCTCGTCCGTTCTGCAATGTGACTATTACTGATGCTCACATTGCAATATCGATGCTAAAGCGACATAATGTGCAGCCCTAATTTAAAGGCTTAACTAGGTTAACTACGCAAATTAGGTTAATTAGGCAAATTCTTGTATAACAATGGTTTGTTTTGTAGAAAATCAAAAAAATATATATTGCTCAAGAGGGCAAATATTAAAGACCTTGAAATGGTTTAAAAAACTCAAAACTGCTTTTCTTCTATCTGAAATAAAACAAAAAAGACTTTCACCAGAAGAAAAAATATTATAGGAAATACTGTGAAAATTTTCTTGCGCTGTTAACATAATTTGGGAAATATTTAAAAAAGAGAACAATCACACTGTACTGTACTATAAATATTTTACTCATATGAGTTTACAAGGGTTTCAATATAGCTATGTTTACAAAAAGGATATTTATTTTTTGAAAATAAAATGTGCATCTGTTTGTTCTCAAGGATAGCAGATCTTTTCTGTTAATATTTTGAGCAAAAACATCGAAAGGTTATTCAATAAAAGCATTTTTTACAGCTGTCTTCACTTCTGTATCTCAAGAATGGCAGTATTAGAGGAGGGCTCTGCACATGCTTCAGAGCACATGTGTAGACAGTAAGAAAGATAGGATGGTCTCCCGCTGGGCGCTGAACTTTTGGTTCGTCGGCTCACTCACAGCAGCGATCGTGTGTCGCTCAGGGCTCGGATGTAAGGCTTTTAGGTGGCACACTCTCATAGCGAGGGCCTGTCAGTCACAAGATTTCCAGCCTTTAGCTGTGTCACCCTCACCCCATGTGTCCTTGGGGTCTTCAGTTTCACTTCACTGATATCTGCCATGTCGGGGGTGTTATGGAGACGGCGAGAGACAGCGCTGATTGTCAGTGTGCAATGATGTTTACTCTGTCTTTCACTATCGCTCCTTCACATACACACATACACACTCATCGCAGCGTGAGGATGGTGTTTTGTGTGCTGGTGGTGCGCTTGTCAAGGGATTCAGCACCATGGACAGCTCTAGTAATCCTACACCAGTAAACATATGCTGCGTACCAATTCATCTGCTTTTACTATGGCTTACAAGCAGGTACACATTTTTTTGTGGAAAAAAGTCCATGCTTTGAATGTCCAACAGAAACTTATGCTGCATCTCAATCAGCGCTCTATCCCCATACACTCAAAATAGTCAACAGGCCACATGCTCGATTTGCAAAATACAAATATTATTACGAATTCATTCTAGTTGTTTGAAACTATCAGAAAGAAATTATCAAATGATTTAGATGAGAACTTGTTGATTCAGTGAGATTTAAGCTCTTCATATGAACAACTATTTCTCAAGAGATTCTGTGCGCTTCCGTCACAGTAGGTGGCGGTATGCACTTATAAGCTGGTTTGCATATCCACCAATAACACCACATAAGAAGCCACTACGCATGCTTAGCTTAACAGACTGAACTTTTGGATTTCTGCAGTTGTGTGTGTGATCTGTGCTGGTCAAATGACGCCATTCTGACGACAAAATCAAACTTGATTCGATTTCTTTTATGACGGACAAAAGTTTTAGAGAGTGTGTCAATATAATCAACACAACAGGAGGTCAATTTTTTTTACGTGTGAAAATCACGGATACCAATTTTGGATTCAGTGTGCAATAAACTTAACATGCCAACCATTTACTGTAAATATATACTAAACACAGAACAACTATACAACCACAGTATTATAGAAATCGAGTGAGAAACAGCATTAAAATATTCATTCATTCATTTTCTTTTCGGCTTAGTCCCTTTATTAATCCGGGGTCGCCACAGCGGAATGAACCGCCAACTTATCCGGCATTTGTTTTACGCAGTGGATGCCCTTCCAGCCACAACCCATCTCTGGGAAACACATTCATACATTCCCATTCGCACACATACACTATGGACAATTTAGCTTACCCAATTCACCT
>CAIGQQ010030323.1:18615-31500 GCA_903798035.1 Danio albolineatus | reverse complement strand
AAACTTTAACTATCAATATTAAGTCTGCTGAGCTAAAAAAAAAAAAAGGGGTCTGATTTATCAAACATCTGCAAAAAAAAAAAAAAAGTGAATGTTGTGGCTCTTACACATGTTGCATTAAGAAGCTGATGAGTTCGTGAATGTGAGAGGCGCAATGCAGAGTCTTCAGGTTGTAAGTCAGTCGTTGCAGGACATTGAGGCACTGTGGAGACCATTTAAAAGATTACACACACAACCACAAGTAGATTTTAAATGACTTCAAATACTTTAAATAATAAGATAATAAAAGTAAATTAAATAATTATGACACCACTGACATCCTTACAAACCTTCTACAGAGTTCTCTATTAAGCTAATGAGCTGTGGCACTGATAGACTTGCCTTTAGTAAATGTGGTGCTACAATGATTTAAAACTTTAAACAGCTGTCTTTCACACATTAAAGAGCATAAAGGTCTCAATAATAAAATAATAAAAGACTTCTAATATTCATAAAATGGTTGTAAATTTTTTCTATAAAGTATTTAAATTCTGTTGAATTACATTATTGTGCAGGATTTATTACTTTACATATCTATTTGTTAATTTTAATAAACAAATGTTCACTCACTCTAAATTAAATTAAATTAAATTAAATTAAATTAAATTAAATTAAATTAAATTAAATTAAATTAAATTAAATTAAATTAAATTAAATTTAATTAATTAGCTTTATTACATATGCATTTCTAAAGCATTTGTGTTGTTTACATTACATACAACTTATGAAAACAAATGACATAGTAGTAAATAAAAAAGAAAAAAAACACTAAAAGAATAATTAAAATACATTTAATATTAACATTTTATTATAAAACAATGATAATTGACAGTATATTTAACAATCAACATTTTAGGATTCATTTATAACAATTTAGAATTCATTTAACAGTCAAAAGTCCAAAGTTAAAGTAGCTAAAATTAAGGTGCTTTCGTCATTGTCATTAATCAACAACAAAATCCTAAATTAAAACTATGAGACTTAAACTAGAATACATTTTTTTAAATACTATAAACGCTAGATTATAAGGATATGTAATTTGTGGTGTTTCTTAATGGTACATAAATATTACAATAGGGTATTTTTATTTACACTGTAAATCGAATTAAACCAAAAACCATGACCACAGTCCTGTAAAACAAAAATATAGTGAACTGCCCACCATTAATTACTATAATTATTATTTTTAGAAATTAAATACACGAGTAGTTATTTGTAAATTATTTTTTACTTTTTAAAATATTTTTATTTTCACACAGTTTAAAACCCCTGGACTAAAAGATCGATCTTGGGATTTAAGAATCAATACTGCTTCATTAAAATAAGGATATATTCAATTTGAGGATTAAAATTAATTTCCTAACATGCAGTGTTTAAAACAAACCTGTATGTGTCCATTAGCATGCATACTGAACACAAAAGACCCATATTCACACATGTAATAATATTAGAGATGCATCGATCAATCAGCCAAAGATTGCTATTGGCCGATAATCACATTTTATGACTCAATCGGTACTCGCTGATCATGAACCGAACACAAGTGTTTGTGTTAGTTGGAGATAAGCAAATAATGTGAATGACCTTGCATGTGTTTAGGCCTTTTTACACATAAGAACTGAATAAACTTCTGTGTTTTTGACAATATTGCAAGTTCATAAAAACCTGGCTGGAAATATTACATAAATAAATAAATAAATATAAAAAAAAAAAAATTACATAAAAAGAATATTTAATAATATAACTTAACAGTAGTTTATATGCCTGTTTCCTTGTAGTAATGGATTAATAGGTGTGCATTTTAACTTCTTATACATAAAATATGTGCTGCTAACTTTTTCTTCATTGAGACATGTTGAATTCTTATTCCATCACTTGCAGTCTTTCCAAATTGCATTGTTTGTCATTTTTCTTTCCTGTTTTTTATTTGTTTTATTGATTTTCTGCTAAGCTGCTTCTGACACTGACATGTTCACACCTAATTCATCACCTATTATTCTCTTAGGTAAGGAGAGATCTCAACTTAAAGGTGTGGTCTACAGTGTGTTTTTAAGGCTTGGTTGTGTTTATAAGATGCAAAGCAATGTGTGCTCATGCTTTACTTGTAGAAAATCACATTATTTTTTCATTATGATTATCTACTGCTAACTCAGCTAACATGAAAACGACTGTTGTATTTCCTAGTTTCTCCAAAAGGCCCGCCCACACTCCTACAAGCACACGCTTTATAAATCAGACAGAAAATGAAGAGCACACAACTGAATCTCACACCTGCTCTCTAAAATAAAATGTCTGACAAATATCTTTCACATATATTCGTTCACATTTATTTTGCAAGTTTGTTATTTAAAAGGTAGAATGTTTGGAAAGCGTCCGCATAGAGAGACACTGCACGCGCTGCTGAAGATTGTGGTTGTTTACAGCTATTTGACTGAATGATAAATATGAATTTGTAGCTAAATTGTTAACTGTGCCAAACAGCATTTCCCATTGCTTACATCCTTGTTCACGTCCTTGATACAACATACCATTAACGCTAAAAACTGTGCATGTAATTGATCAATTTTAACAAATAAAAACACTTACAGGCTGTGGCTCACAATCCACAAGCTTCGCCTGTTGGAGGAGTTTTTAGCCGAATAGAGCACTGAACTGGGAGAGATTCTGGAGGTTCTCCTTTGTCAAATGCTAGCTATATATTTTTTATAATTCTCTGGAACATAAATTAAACTCTAAGCACTTCTCTCTTTTTGTCATGTGCTTTGGAGGCCCAAATACAAAAGAACAAGCTCTGTGGAAATAGCAGCGTTTGTACGGCATTTTAGCTTTCTCTGCTATAACATTCTGCTATAACATTATAGCACCTCTTAGCTGTGCTGGGTGTATGCACATGGTAAATGGGCGTAACCTGAAGAGTTTATGATCTCATTAACCCAGATGTATTTTTTTGTAGTCCCTCACTGTAGGTTTTGCTAAGCTAACTCTGTAAAAGCCATTGTCTTCCTTTGAGCGTATTACATTCAGAGATGTTGTTTGTGTTTACACAGCTACATTACACATCAACTAACGTTTAAAATATGATATCGTAGTGGACCACCCCTTTAAGTATCATGCTTAGAGGGAAAATATGTTTTTATGTATTATAAAGCATCAGTATCGACACTCTGTATTGGCCAATCACCATGACAAGGAATTGGTACGCGGATCTGCAAAAATCCTGATCGGACCATCCCTAAACAATATAATACGTTTTAACAGCATTTCAGATTAAATCAATGCAATCTTGGAAAGCATAAGAAACCTATTTGAAATGCATCTTAGAAAGTCACATCAAACACCTTCAAATAAATTCCGACAACATATAAAAATATGCACATCCACATGCATAACTGACAAAGTACAAAAATAGGCTTTAAAAAGTTTTTTTCTTTTATTCTCACCTGCAGCACAAGAGGCTCTTCTGGTGTGGTTCGGTTGCAGTGAATTATAGCTGCTAGAGTTCCAGTGAAGTTGTAGCTGCTGTGAAGAGCCTCTTTGGTCTCACCATCAGAAGCTGTTAGGCATTAAGACATGTACATGCATAGATAAACAATGTGTTTGTGACTATATGCTGGCCATCTAATTATGTTAAAATGTTTAGTACCAAACTGTGCCAGCAGGGATATAATGGTCCCGGTCAGCGAGTGACTGGTGTTGGGGTCTCCTGCTACTTCTATAAGTCCACTAAGACACTCGCTGGGCAGCACCTGACCTGAGAACAGCACTCCACCACACTTCAGCCCAGAAATGTCCTGCAGAATGAAACAAAAATCAGAATAGAATATCAGTTTAATATTAAACTTTGTTTTAAAGTTGAACTATATTAAACTTAACTTTTATTAGACCACACTGGGTTGAAGTATTTGACAATTAAACCTTTCAAATTTCTTACCTTTAAAGATTTTTCAATTACTGCTAAAAGGTGTACAATATATAAAAAATGACAGATTTGAAATATGTTAACATTTAAATATGTACTAAATATAGTGACTTTAAAACAACGCAATTAATAAAATGAGTAGAATAAACACTACATATTATAATTTACATATGTCTATTACATAATTATATTTATTTAGTATATTTTATATTACAATTTGCATTTTTACTCGTCAAATGTATATATATGCATACCTTTTAAATTTTATTTGATGGCCCAATGCATTTAAACTAGGACTGCACAATATATAGTTTCAGCATTGATATCGCTATGTGTGATAGTCTGCAATTGTCACACACAGGGATCTGCAAAGTAGTTAGTATTATAGTTGACCGAGCATTACAGTGAATAACATAGTGGTGTAATTTCATATTTTAACCTTAAGAGTGAAAGTTTATTATTTGCTTGTGGTTTTTAAGACCTGACTGTAAGAATATGAAGCCAATTTAAGCCATTTGGGCACAATAAATTTGTTTATAACATTTGTAGCTTAAAGATTAACTGTACATTATAGAATTACCTTATTAAAATGATTGTTGTTATTATTATTATTATATGGTGATTACTTTTTTTCTCAATCATAAATCATTGTTTATTTGCATATTTTCTGTTGTATTTAACTTTGCTTGTCATTTTTTTTATATTTCATGCAGATACGCACGCCTACAAATTCATTCATTCATTCATTTTCTTTTCGGCTTAGTCCCTTTATTAATCCGGGGTCGCCACAGCGGAATGAACCGCCAACTTATCCGGCATTTGTTTTACGCAGCGGATGCCCTTCCAGCCACAACCCATCTCTGGGAAACACATCCATACACTGTCATTCGCACACATACACTATGGACAATTTAGCTTACCCAATTCACCTGTACCGCATGTCTTTGGACTGTGGGGGAAACCGGAGCACCCGGAGGAAACCCACGCAACCACGGGGAGAACATGCAAACTCCACACAGAAATGCCAACTGGCCCCCTACATATTCATCCGAATCAATATAAAATGATAAATCCTTTACAATCTATTCAAGTCATCTGCTGAAATTCACAATATATAATCGCAGTGAATGAAAATATTGCAATGTCAGTTTTTTCCAATATCGTGAAGCCCTAATTTAAACGTTTTAAACACCTTCTTTTGAGCACAACTACACATAAAACATATAAAGAAATAGCTTATGTCCTTTTCAAAACACTAAAAGAGATAAATGTCAGTTTCAGTCACCATTTACTTCTATAGTATGGAAATGATAAATGAAAGTGCATTGACTATCATTACCTAATATTTCCTTATGTGCTTCCCCAAAAACAGTCAAAAGACTGAAACAACAGGAAGGTGACTAAATGGCAATACAAATGAACAGTTTACACACAGTATAACAGTTTTTAAAATGTTTTCACTCACTTCAATGTGTTTCTGCAGCTGTGATGCGTTTACAGCGCTTCTGTTATTTCTGTACTGTCGAATGGCCAACAGAAGAGACTTCAAACAGGTCGAAACATCCATCTTTACACACGAGGACGGTCAGTGTCGGCCTTAAAAAATAACAATATTTAATAACAACAACATTTATTAGGGGAACTATCTAAAATGCTTCCAGGTAGATTTAGCAACCTTACAGTAGTAGGCTATGCTAGCTAGTAAAAGACGACGTTAGTGAGATTAAATAACGAATATGTCGTATTAACCCGCGTACAAAAGTATTAAGATGGCAAGTGTACTAAAACTGATATTTCCTGGGTTTTATTTGAAGCAGTTTGAACAAAAAAGATTGAAGTTTATTAAAAAAAAAAGGTTCTTCACTGGTTCACAACAGCAACTTCCTCCCGCGAACACTTCGAATCGCCGGAAGAGTTCATTACCAAGAAGAGGTGGGGAGATATTGTCAACATTTACAAATGTTTAGTTATTTTCTTGATAAATAAAGTGTTACGCGTGTTACGAAGCAATCTGTAACGTAGTAAATGAATTAGTGTAAACATGTTCTTTAATTTATGTTTATTTGATTTTAAAAAGATATATACTTAGGAAAACAGACCCCCCCCCTCATTTTCGAAACATGTTTTTTAAGCCAGCGTAATGCGACGCCCTCGTAGCCCTGACGTAAGCACGTCAACGTGGTATAAACAAGCTCGCTCTCGCGATTATGCACTTTTAAAAACATTCCGGTCTTGAATAATAACCCGGATATGCTACGTTGTACATAAGTCAAGCATTAAAACAATAAATGTGTGCCGTTTAATTTTTTTCACGAGACAGTTTTATTTAATCTGAGCCACATTGTCGTTTTACTTTTTACTTTATTTAGAGGGCTCCCGCTATAAAATGTCGATCGGTGTAACAGAAACAAAATCTGCATGGGCTAATATCAAATATTATCAATTATATTTAGCACAGTAATCATGTCTTAAAAACAGTACTTCCATAAGGCTCTTAAAAGAAACAGTGTATCCCCAAAATATAAAATTGTATTTTCATTTTTTCCTATTTGACCATTTACCTTGAAGGCATTGTTCACACACAAAAGTGAACATTGTCATCGTTTACTCGCGCTTTACTGGTTCCAAACCTGAGTTTCTTTCTTCTTTTGGACACAATGCTAACTTGCTGAAAACTATTGATTTTCATTGTATTTGTTTGTACTACTATGGTAATCAATGGTTACAGGTTTTCAGCTCTCTTCAAAATATATTCCTTTTGGTTCAGCAAAAGAAAGAAACTCCCAACGTTTAGCCTATAACCACTTTATAGAGAGTACATTTTCATTTTGGGCGAACTACTGTATCCCTTTAAATTTTATTTTTATTTTATTATATATTTGACTAAGTACAGAATAGAAGGGTTGATTAATTTTTACATTAAAATCCTTAATCATTGATTGTAATGTTAATGTGCACCTTTGGTAAAGCTGCTTCAGAATAATAATTATTGCAAAAAGTAAATAAACTTGAATTAAAATTAATTCATTCATTCATTTTCTTTTCGGCTTAGGGCCTTTATTAATCTGGGGTCGCCACAGTGGAATGAACTGCCAACTTATCCAGCATATGTTTTATTTAGCGGATGCCCTTCCTGCCGCAACCCAGCACTGGGAAACACCCATCCACTCTCATTCACACACATACACTACAGCCAATTTAGTTTATTCAATTCACCTATAGCGCATGTCTTTGGGCTGTGGAGGAAAACAGAGCACCAGGAGGAAACCCACGCGAACACCTGAAGAACATGCAAACTCCACACAGAAATGCCAGCTGACCCAGCCGGGACTCAAAAAAGCAACAATCTTGCTGGGAGGCGACAGTGCTAACCACTGAGTCACTGTGTTGCCCCATGTCAGCATTTGGACTATTAAAAAACTATATGAAATAATACCATACTGAGTGTAAATGAGTACGTTTTTCAAATTGATGCTCAGTTACGGGACAATAAAGAGCCCGCCAAACCTACTCCTAACAATAAGTGAGAGCACTTGAACTAAGTGTAAATAAAGACTGTATAAAATGAGCAGCATGTTATTTTCAGTAAGTTGAAAAGGGAAGTGGCGTAGTGGGTAGCACGTTCGCCTCACAGCTAAAAGGTCGCTGGTTCGATCCCCGGCTGGGCCAGTTGGCATTTCTGTGTGGAGTTTGCATGTTCTCCCCATGGTTGCATGGGTTTCCTCCGGGTGCTCCGGTTTCCCCCACAAGTCCAAAGACATGCGGTACAGGTGAATTGGGTAAGCTAAATTGTCCGTAGTGTATGAGTGTGAATGAGAATGTATGGATGTGTTTCCCAGAGATGGGTTGTGGCTGGAAGAGCATCCGCTGCGTAAAACAAATGCTGGATAAGTTGGCGGTTCATGTGGCGACCCCGGATTAATAAAGGGAATAAATGAATAAATAAATGAATGAATGAAAAGGGAAGTTCTTATCTTAGTACAGTTGATGCCATACTGTAGGTGTTTCAGATCTTCAGACAAACTTTCATGGTGACCTCAGTAATCAGTAGTTAGAAAACACATGCACATTTATTAATATTGCTTTATAATTAGTCAGTTAAACTTTCAATACAAGCTTTTTTTTTTATAAATATCAGTCCGTTACGAAAGATCTCAGCAAGCATTAGAACATGTCACAGCCACTGGTAACCTTCTGCTATCTGGCAACAAGCATCCTCAAACAGTGTAACTTTAGCACTGTAAGGGACTTTTAACAGCTCGTGTTATTTGATCCGGTTACATTTAAATATGCAAAGTACGATTTTACTTCTTGGTTAACCCTTGTGTATTGTTCAAGCTGACTACCCTTTCGTTATGTTCGTGGCTGTTTTTTGCCACTTGACTTCCATTATAATGAAATTGATTTGATTGCAAAGCCATGACACCATATAATCAAGCATTTTTAATTGTTGGTGGTTTTGCCTTTCGGGAAGTGGTCACATTTGTCCTATTTACTGTTGATCATCAGTTGGCACTATTAACCCTCTAGATCTGCAAAAAAGGCTTATATATGGAGTTCTATTAAGTATAACAGCAAATTATAGTTTGCGTGCATAAATACACTTTCGGTACTATGTTTATTATGTTCTGAAAGCTTTTTTATTTTCTCAAGTCATATCAAGGTAGGTGCACAAAGGTCTCTCTCTCTCTCTCTCTCTCTCTCTCTCTCTCACACACACACACACACACACACACACACACACACACACACACACTATACTCCATGTAACTCCATATAAAAGCCAGAAAGCAAGCATTTTTGCACTACAACTGATGATCAACAGTAAAAATGACAAATTTTACCTCTTCCCAACAGGGAAAACCACCAACAATCAAGAATGCATGATTATATGCTGTCATGACTTTGCAATCCAAATTTTTTTTTGTTGTGATGGAAGTCAATGGGGCAAAAACAGCTATGAACATTTTGAAAAAGGGTAGTAAATTTGCCCAGAGTATATTGGTGAATTTTTGAAAAATTACAAAGAATTTTTCCAAAATATGTGTCAAAATAAAGTTTGTCACCAAAGATCATTCCGTTTGCTGAAACACAGAGAAAGTTGTGGCACAATTAAGACTCAAAATCACCCTAGAGTGAATGAAAACATCCCCAACAGCACACAAAGGTTAACGGACAATTTATGACATGCACACTCTCAGAATTAAAGGTACAGGAGCTGTCACTGGGGCAGTACCTTTTTAAAAGATACATATTTGTACCCAAAGAGTCCACAGTGGTACCTCAAAGGTGCATATTAGTGCCGAAATGTACTTAAAAAGTACCTTTGAGGTACCATTATGAACCCTTCAGGTACAAATATGTATCTTTTGAAAAGGTACTGCCCAGGTGACAGCTCCTGTACCTTTATTTCTGAGAGTGCAGTATAAAAGTGTCTGTGAAAATACTTGTTCATTTATAACGGAACATAAAACACTTGGTTTCTGATTGTTTGTTGAATTGGTTTATTAAAAGGCACCAATAAGTCATCTTAAAATTAAACATTTACACACGAGTTCAATCTAAGAGTTTAATATATATAAAAACCTCAAAACAGCACATTCATCTAAACATTCACACGGCACACCTTCTTATAAACTCTTTTACAGGTAATAGATTATATTTACAAGCTGTACATACAATATATACATCCAACAATTCATAAAACTGCTTCATCAAATATATCTTTCTCTTTATGTATTCATTAATAGCACAAAATATAAACAAACCGTTTCTCATTCATTCAGATTAGTATTACAGTACAAACCATGAGACTTTTTTTGGTGGGCCAAGGACAAATAGCGCACCTGAAGCTATAGCATATTGACAACACACTCAAAAAATGCTTGTTTAAACTACTTATTTAAATTGAGTTGAAACTAGGTTTTTTTTTTAGACAACTTACTTGTATTATGTTCAATTCAGTAAAATTTGTTAAAACAATTAGGTTAACCTATGGTTGGCTCACACTATGCGATTTTTTAAATTCCCGAACGATTGTGGCATGTCAGACTGCACGAACATGACTTACATGTCACACTTTAAGATCTCAGCTATCATAGGCCCCGTTTACACTGTCAGATCTTCCGATTTGTTGCCTATATCTGATTTTTATCTGTCCGTTTACATGTTCTGTTGATTGTGACCCATATCCGATTCATGTGCACTTGGCATACAATTTACAATGTCGCGCATGCACAACAGCGCTTTCAAGCATCTGCGCCACATTAACCACGATGGAAAAAATTGTCTTGCTTTTAGCTCTGTGAAATATGCGAAGTTCTCCCAACTTTGAATAATTTGAGGTGGAGGAGGAGGAAAAGGGCCGTCACAGCAGCTTGCGCCATTGGTTTATATATGGTGTCCTTCACTGACTCATCTCCCCACAGAGCAATAAGGCAGGTAACTTCTGCCATCGACAACTGACCACTTTCCTCCTCCATGTTTCCTCTGTTGTTGTTGTTGTTGTTTTCCGCGTCGGCGTCTCCACACACGCTCTTCCTTCTACGTGATTAAACCAGAGAAGTACCACATTGTCGCAAGTTTAATCACGTACAAAACAGAACACCTCAAATCCGATCTGCCTGTTTACATGACATTGTCTCATATCCGATTTATATCTGATTTATTTACACATGTGAAGGAGTCCTGAAACTAGGCCTGTCTTGATATCTATTTTTTGTTGTACGATATATTTCACCAATATATATAATGATAAACGATATTATTGGCATTTTAAGACAATTTTTGGCCACTCATGATGCTATTATATTGCCATTCTGGCATTACATACTGTAATAACGCAAGTACACGCTTCAAAAGAACACACAAATTAAATATTCTTAAGAACAAAATATTAATTTAGTCATTTTAATCATTTAATCAGAATGTGAAAACACATATCCAAAACAAATAATAAATAAATGTAAAAAAAAATGCAAGGTAAAAAGTAACAGAGGCACCCACATCAAAGTATACTTTAGTCATTTATGGTAAATACTACATTGTTTTTTTTTTTTAACCATACTGACACTGACACCTCCAGTAGAGATAGAGAGGTTTTGCAATCAGCTAAAATGTTGCAAAAATTGTTTTTTACGTATGGGCGATATATATTGCATCACCAAAAACTATTGAGGTCATGTCCATGTATTGTGCGATAAGTCGATATATTGATTATTGTGACAGCCCTACCTGAAACCGATCTCTGAATATTCAAATGCATGCGTTTTTTGCGTGTGTTTACACAGTCATAGAACAGATCCGATCTGTGTCACATCTGATAAAAAAAAAAACGGAATTGGGTCACATTTAACTGACAGTGTAAACGGGGCCATAAAGTCAGACTAAATGATAATGAAGACGTGCCAAACACGAAAAAACAAACGCCTTTCACTATCACGCTGAATTTTGAAATGATTCCTCACAGCAAATGTAAACAAACTGTAGCGGCAATATTGCACACAGCACGCCTCAATCATAAAACCAGGAAGAAAACAACTGTTTTGACATTCCCCGCGGTCATTTGAATTGTCGCAGGGATTGCGTCATCAGACTCGGTGCTCCTATTGGTTCTTGGATTGATGCTCATCGCTGCTGTTGTCACAGTGCAGGAAATACTGCCAGAACTTCATCGGAGTGAAAATCTGATCGCAACAGATATTAAGCAGCTGTCTGTGATCGTATCAAATCAACGATCAAAGATCACAGATATTAGCCCAGGATTTCAGGAATCTTTTAAGATTTCTCAAATTTGTCTCAGATGACACAATCGTGGCTGAAATCTCCATGTGAGCAGGGCTTTAATCGGTTTGTGTTGGGAGAACTTGAAGGAATTGTGTGGAACCCAGCATTTTTGACAGTGTAAGAGTCACTAAGACTTTCAATTAAGAGAATCTTCCATTTGGTTGATGGTATACCTGGACATACGGCTTTATGTAATAGATATTCCCATATGTGCATTGTCCAGAAAGTTCCTGAAAAGGGTATTGCATCTGACCCTTTTTTTCCATTCAGGACTTCACACTGCGGCGAAATCAATCCGGCAGAACAACGACATAATCCCCTGAACAATTAACATCTGAGAGAAATAATAATAGTGTTTATAGTTAATTTGGGTATAGGAACAGTTTGGATATTCTTTAAAAATCTGCAAGACTGAAATAATGGTTAAAAAAAAACATTCTGTTAAATGTAACAATCGACACTCACTTTCATAATCGTTCTCCTCATCGCCCACTTCTGCTCCTGATTCTGGAAATTGCAAAAGCTGTTGTTGCGGCAGTGTTTTTCTTTTGAGTGCATTGCGTAAATGTGTTGCAAGTCCTTGATTCTTTTGCTTGTAATGATGAATAAGATCCTTCATGTTCTTGAAAAACTTTTCCTCTACACCTGCACTAGCCTGAAACAATTTGAAGTTTCATTTAATCGAATTCAGCAGTGATTTGTTGTTAAAAAAATAATCGTATAAAATAAAATACAATTACAATGCTTATTTCAATGTATCCTACCTGTAGGGTGAAGGAGCCTGAGTGAGTTTGGAGGATCCTGTATGTATAGACCACTTTGTGTTTGCTGTAAAAAGGCATATATAAATACAATAAGTCACAATATAACATATAGAAATATGGCATGTTTAATCATAATCTAATCTAATCTAATCTAATCTAATATAATATAATATAATATAATATAATACAATATAAAATAATATAATATAATATAATATAATATAATATAATATAATATAATATAATATAATATAATATAATATAATATAATAAAAAGTAATATTTAAAATATTATTTAAAATAATCTAATCTAATCTAATCTAATCTAATCTAATCTAATATAATATACTATAATATAATATAATATAATATAATATA
>CAIGQQ010030323.1:0-18215 GCA_903798035.1 Danio albolineatus | reverse complement strand
TAAAATATTATTTAAAATATTATTTAAAATTAATATAATATAATATTTTATAATATAATATAATATAATATAATATTTTATAATATAATATAATATAATATAATATAATATAATATATTATAATATAATATAATAAAAAGTAATATTTAAAATAATCTAATATAATTTATTATAATAATGTAATGTAATGTAATGTAATGTAATGTAATGTAATATAATATAATAAAATAT
The DNA here is from genome assembly GCA_903798035.1 of Danio albolineatus. Taxonomy (NCBI): domain Eukaryota; kingdom Metazoa; phylum Chordata; class Actinopteri; order Cypriniformes; family Danionidae; genus Danio; species Danio albolineatus. The sequence goes on along the minus strand of CAIGQQ010030323.1, from coordinate 17,984 downwards.
TGAAATAATATTATAATATAATATTGAAATAATATTATAATATAATATAATCAGGGCTTAACATTAACACCAGCCAACCCCCCAAATGCAGGTAGATTTCAGCTGTGGAGGGATACATAGCCATTCCCACCAGCCACATTGGCTGGTTAAAGCCTGTCACTAAAAATGAGCATTTTAGTTTATGAACGTTTGTCAGTATCTGTGCAAATGTGATCTCGAGAAGCAGCGCGACTGACAAAAATAACTGTTCATGCGAGCAAAAGAAAACAGGTGAATACCGAATGAGATGGTCAGGCACACGGTGAGACACAGGCTATTCTCATTCACTGACCAGGGCTTTAGTGTCGAGTGACACGTTAACTGTGTGTGCGTGATCATCCTTTCATTATCGCACACGGAATGTTTTTCACCAGCTTTGTTTTGCTTATAGTTATTTTTGTTAATATGGTTTAACAATAACATTGCTTTAATAGGAGATTAACTCTCCATTTCAATAGTTCACATTTGGCTGATGATTGATCATAAAGCGAGTTTGGCATGCTGTCCCGGGAGAGAGCCCTGAGCTCATAAGATCCTTGAGCACAGGGCTCTCCCCCGTTTGCAGGGCGAGAGGGGAGTTTGAGCTCAGGTAGGTCTCGAGTTTTTTTTTTTTTTTTTAGTGCTAATGACAGAATATAGAGACATGCTGCTGGTAAAGTCCAACTACAGTGTTAATTTAGATTAATCAATTCATTTATGACAATTGTTTTTTGAACTGAGGGAGGAAACCGGAGAACCAGAGGGAAACCCACTCGAGCATGGGAAGAACATGTAAAATTCGCTGGCCAGTTAAGGATTTGAACCAGTGACATTGCTGTGAGGCAACAGTGCTAACCACTGGGCCGCCATTGTGGAAAGGTGGAGGAGTAGGGGTGGAAGGAGGGGTTCTTCAATGCGAAGATAACTGTGGTAAGAAACTCTGGTTATTTATAGTGAGTTAGGAATCATCTGATTGGTGGATCATTGATTAGTTAATGGGGACCAGCTGCGTTCAATCATAATCACGCGTTCCAAAATTAGTTTAAGAAAACTTCACTTATGTGAGGTGATCTTCAGCCTGGACAGACTACTGTGCATAGTTTTAGATACATGAGAATAACTGTTTTTAAAAGTCAATTGTTTTAGGAACATTAATAAAAAGTGTTTGTACGCAGCTATATTTTGCTTGTTTTTACACGTTATTTAAAATTCGTGGCAAGGAGATAATTAGTTTGGTTTGGCCAGAGAAAAACTTGGCAAATCCTTAGTGTTGATCCCTGAAAAACTCTTAACAAAAATAAAAAATAAAATAAAACTAATTGCAAGGCAACACTATGAAACCACAGCCCATTTGCTCATGCTCATTGAGCAAGGTCATAAACAACACACAAAAAGTTAAATGAAGAAGGAGGCATGTGGACATAACACAACATTGAAATGAAGTCATTTTAGTGTGCCACATTCAAATTCATGGATATAAAATATATTTTCCCAACAAAAAATTGTGGCTATAGTGAAAAGGTGAGTGGCTAGTAGCGTTGGAAAACTACTAGCCACAGTGGCTGGTGATCAAAAACGTTAATGTAAAGCCCTGAATATAATATAATATAATATAATATTAAAATAATATAATTGAATATTAAAATATAATATTAATATAATATAAAATATATAAAAATATAATATGAGAATAATGTATCACACTTCACAATAGTTCACAAAAAATAAATAAACTAATATTAATGTAATATTCTGAACTAAGTCTTGACTGAGTTTAGCATTAGTCCTAGTTTAGCATTTACTAATGGATTATTAATATACAAAATTTAGCTTGTTAACATTAGTTGCACTGTGAGTTAACAGGAGCAAACAATGAATGACATTTTTTATCAACTAACATTAAGAGAGTAATTGACGTATTGTTCATTGTTTGTTCATGTAAGTATATTCTGTTGGACAAATTAGCATGCTTTATAAAGTTCAAATGACACTGGAAAGTTTTGTGGTTATTTCTACAAAGGCCATACCTCATTTCAATTTTGGTCGCAGACAAGCGTAGATAATAATCATGTATAATCTGCTAACAACATTGCTGCAAAACTGACGGAGATATGTTTTGGGGTGCATTAATAAATGCATATTTATCCTTAAGACTCTTGGGAATCTAGCATTTATGTTTGTAATCCTCTCTTTCTAACTTAGACAATGATGCCACTGGCTCTGTAAAACATTTGTGACTAATGCGGTTTCTTGTTTCTGTGCTTAATACTGTACATATATGTTGAATATATCCATTCAAAGATCCCTCTTCTTTCTTTTTTTGAGGGGTTCTCAATTCTGTTATTATGGACTAGTTCTTTATTATTATCTTTTAATAATGATTAAACATCTTATAAATGTTAAATAAAATATTAAATAAATAACTGTGTTCATCCTTTTTTAAAACCTGAAAGTACACTTCTTCTTATTATTGTGGTTTGTTCTCAGACAAGCTCTTAATAAACCAAGCTTTATAAAGTTCACTCACAATCTTGAGAATGTGGTTTGGAGGAGTAAGAAGCTGCAGTGTTAAGTGCATTCATTTGACAATAGCATCATGGAACTTTGTAACAAGTATGTTATGGGATGTCACGATTCTATAACAAATTGTTTGAAACAAATTTAAAGTGAAGAGCTCTTTCATTTTATTCTTAAATGTTGCACATTTTTTGCAAAATAATATATTTCCTGCCATAACCAAATTGCTATTTTTAAAACAAATAAATTCCGAATAACAATAATAATAATAATAATAATAATACAAACGGAAGAAGACATCAATATAAACAAACTAAAACTGCGACTGGGATTTTACATTTTTTAAAGAAATATCAGTCTAGCATAAGCTGAGGTCTTCGCACATTGACAATGTCCCCTGCTGAAAATAACTCTTTCACTGGGGACTGAGATACTGAGTACTGAGAAAGCCTTAAACCAGACAGCAGTGCATACAGAGGTGGTCAATAGGCCCTCTGATCTAGGGGACTGGCCACTGGCGTAAAAACACTGATTATGAAATAACTAACTATACAGTAGGATATTGACAGGAGCTTAACATGATTATGAAAGTGAATAATTAACATTACTTGTATAATTAATTACTTTAAGTATCAGTGTGATACACTTAAGGAGAGATCTTGAACATTTTCAAATATTCAATAATAAGCAAATGATTAAAATATGCATGAACTCAATTGAAAAAGACAAGGGGAAGGATAATCTAATACCTGGTTCTGTAACAAAACAACTTTCTCCTTCAGTCTGAAAAACATCTTCACACTTTCACTATGGCGGTTCATTCCGCTGTGGCGACCTCGGATTCATAAAGGGACTAAGCCGAAAAGAAAATGAATGAATGAATGAATGACACTTTTACTATGAAAACACTGGTGGACTGTGTGATCTCCTTAGCACTGTGAACAAGCTGCAAATCATCCGGTCCATGTGGTTTGGCTTATTAATATATTTTTTTGCATATAGACATCAGTGACAGACGTTTTTCACTGTGCTTATGATTTATGTGCATCATATTCGTTGTTCTGTTAGTGTAAGTAAACGTCTTTTCACAGTATTTGCACACAATTAATCTTCGGAAAGTGACCTTTCTTAGAAAAAAAGACCTTTAGAAAAATTAGAAGCTATTAAACAGGAACAATTAGGAAGTAAAGCTTAAAAAGAAATAGTCCTTTCCATTGTATATAGACTATTAAGTGACTGAATTTACAGAAAAGGTCCTAAATCAGGATATAAAAGAGTTTTTTTGACTACAAGATTTGCATTTGTTTTTCCTACTTTGGTTGTCAATGGTTACAGGTTTCTTCAACCTTCTTTTAACTATTCAAACTATCTTCTTTTGTGTTCAACAGAACAAAAAAAACTTAAACTGGTTTGAAACAGGTCAAGACTGGGTTATTGATGACAGAACATTCTTCTTTGGGTGAATTTTTCAGAAAGAACGTAATGTTTAATAGTTAAGTGAGGTTACTTTACACTGTTAAGGATTTTTGTATATTTTACAGTATTTAACTGTAATATGAACTGCGTTTTACTGCGGAACATTTATGCAGTATGTTACTGTATTTTAAAGTCGTATTGTGAAAATTATGGTATATAGATATACAATACTGTAAATACATATACAGCAAGAGAAATGATGCTGTTAATGCAAACACAGCATTTTTGCTGTAATTGATTTAAGTTACTGGTGAACTGCTGCCAGTACTGTATGTGACTGTAGATTCTACAGGAAATTGTTAACAATGTACCATCACATCATAACATTCATATATTACATAATGAGCACTTCTTTGTATCGCCTTTTTTGTTGAATTGCCGAATGCCTCCTCGATTGTCAAAAGTCAGCTTGGACAAAAGCGCCTGGTAAATGACTAAATGTAAATATAGACTATAGCAGTACTTCATTCTAACTGTACTAAAACTGTATTCACTCTTCAAAAAGCAATTATATATTTAGAGCTAATGACATATAACATTTTTACTGTCAGTTAAAACAACCAAAAACCAACCAATACTGCTCCATATAAGTCTTTTTTCAATTTGAACTACTTAAATATAAAGTAAATATACCAAAGTAAATATGTGGTGTTTGACATGATATTTAGTCATGAACAAAAACTGGCCACAGATGGTCAAAGATTTGATTCAGTAAAGCCAAACTTGAACTATATAGTGCAACTAAACAACAACACGAGCAGAATGCACAAACATATTCCGTGTGAACAGAGACAGACTAAGCCATTCTGCTTCCTTCCCTTGACTACAAAGTTTATTTAAAAACTTCTCCATTTTTCAAATGCAAATTTACTGAATTTGTCATTCTGAAGTGCATGTACACATCGGCTTGAACAATATTAAAATACCTGACGTTTTCAGGAAATTAAGCAAATTTTTGAGGAAGATATAGCTAAATGTGCTACACACAATCAAACAGTTGGTTAAAGTATGTAGTTATACTGTTTTCACATAATGTGTGAAACCCACTCATCAATTATTTTTAAATATGGCAACATTTCTTCACGGAATGGAGTCAAAACCGACTGTTCACCAAACTGTTCACCAAATACTGATAAATCATACATTAATGCAAACATTTTTAATTTAGATCAAACAGCAAATCTTTAAATAACAAACAAACAAATGAACAAACAAGCAAACAAATAAACTTCCTCTGTGTTGCTATGAAGCTCAAATGACCTTATGAAGGTCAAAAAAACACACTAATGTGATGAAAGGTGCAATGTGAACACCCACAAAATCTTTTTGGGGTCACCTACTGTATGCTGCTGCCATAACATTAGATATATATTTTGTCTAAAACAAGATTTTGATACACATTTTGAAAAACACAAACACACAAGCAAACCACAGTTTTTTCAGTGTATTTAAAAACTGAACCACAACATAACATAAAGCTAACATTAGTAAAATCGAAAAATAAAGGCATTTCTAGGAAAGAACAGCAAATTACCCTATACAAGTTCTATTAATATAGTACTATCAATAATTCGTATTGATTCGCCTTGTTTCCCATTCATATTTAGATTGATAAGAAAAGTGAGTAAACTAATATTTCTATAGGTACGTCACTCTTTATTTCTTTATTTATTGGATCTAGAGCTGCACAACATTGGAAACATCTGACATTGCGATATTTATTTTTTGCGGCATATATTTTCCTTGAATAGCTCTTTTAGAAAGAGTTCCTTCATTTTGATTGATTGAAGTGATTTTGTAGAGAAGAAAATAAGATAAAAACAAAATTACAAGTTGTAGTTATAAAGCATAGTTAAATACAGTAGAGCAAATCAAAATAAATGAAGTAAAAAGTGCTTGATGTTTTTTGGGGGAAATTTAATAATGCAAATAATAAATGTAAAACAGCACAACATAGTCTAAAAAAACCAATTATTTAATCAAATTAATTACCATTTACTATCTTGAAAATGCTCACATCACAGGCATTAAAAACACATGCGGGTTATAAACAAAGGCTGGACTTTAGTTTTTAAAGTAAGAACATGTCCACTCAATGAATATAACGTAACAATATTACACTAAGTTACAAAAATCACACTTTTTTCAACATGTCATATATATTTTTTAACGACCGGTCAAAATCAAAGTTTCACATTTGATCTGCAATGGCTGTAGTGATATTTAAACTGATGTTTTAGCTTGTTTACTCCTTTATTACATGTAAAGCCAAACCCAAAAACGGTGAGGAAAACATCTTAAATTTATATTTTTATTACTTACGTTTTTATAGCAGTAGGCTAGCAAGACACGCAAATAACTGAATTGCATGTGCAATATGCACAATATAATTATAGCCGTCAATGTCAAAAGGCTAGCTGTCAAACTTGGTTCGCCATATTGAGCAGCCCTAAATATACCAATTTTCCTGCCTTTTTCCTGTTTTTAAAGTAAGAACATGTCCAGTTAATGAATATAACACAACATTATCACATAGTGGCAAAAAAACTAATAATAATAATAAAATACAAAAAAATCACACACTTTTTTCAATATGAGTTTTTATATAGCAAGAAACGCAAATAACTGACGTACATGTGTTATAAGCACAATAGGCCTATAATTATAGCTGTCAATACCTGTCAAACCTTACTAGAGAGTGGCTCACCTTAAAGACATAGTTCAACCAAAAATGAACATTCTGTCATCATTAACTCATCTTCAATTTGTTCCAAACATGTTTGAATTTCTTAATCGAACATAAAAGAAAATATAATGAAGGACGATGGAAAGCAGCAGCCGTTGACTTCCCTCAATGTCTGCTGGTTTCCAACATTCTTCGAAATATATTGCTTTGTGTTCAACAAAAGAAACAAACTCACGAGGAGACGTTCCTATAAGGACGAACTATCCCTTTAAGTACGTTAGTCTAGTCTCGATTCATTCATCCGGCAATTCAAGAAATATAAAATTTTAACCTTGGTATAACTGAGGAAGCAGGAGATTTACTACGAATTAGCTCAGTCAACGCCTAAAATATGAATACCAAAAGATACTCACTACACACATAGGCACATAGCTCCCTGAATGGTCTCGCTGTCCCGAATGAGGTAAGTTCCATCGCGCCCTTTATTGCCGAGCAGCTCCTCGCATCTCTGTTTGGTGATCGGGCCATGATACGCTGGATGGTCCATGTTTCACATCGCACGAGTGAGGAGCGGGTTGCCAGAGGAGGTCACTGCTGTTTACACCAAGACTTCAGATGTTTGCGTCACAAGTCCACTAGTTATCTTTCCGGAGGGAATCTTCCTTGATGCCCACACTCAGAAACACTGAATGTGCGTGATGCACGTCTTTCCATCAAAGGGTATGCATACATAATGCAGACACCAACCAGCTCACAGGAAGTCGGTTAGAGTGCGTAGTGGTCAAAGGAAGTGTAGATGTACTGAAAGCAGCAACTAACCGTGGGATTTTATTTCATTTATTTGTTTTCATTTCAACCTAATATTATTTTTTTATAATTAGTCGTCATTTTTTACATGTTCAGTAAATCTAGGGCTTTCACTTGTTTAAAAAAAGTTTATTCAAAATAATATATTTTCCTTTTTTTAAGTTTCTGTGGTATTCATTAGCTAGTATCCTACATATACTTATTAGGCAATTGTGTAGTAGTAAAGGATAGCCTACAATTTATTCCTTTGATGCTGGTATATTGATTAGATACTAACTGCTATTCAAAATATAGTGTTTTTATTAGATAGTTAAATTAGATAAATTATTAGATTAATTGGGGATTGTTGTAACACCTTTTGCATTAAAGGGTTAGTTCATACGGTGGCCGAGAGAGTTTAACGTGCTGCAATTTAAGAAAGCACATGCAATAACAAAAAACACCGGCAAATTAAGAAACGATCTTCATCAATTTGACAGTACACCTGTTGCAAATTCTCACAAGAGAGCTTAACGCGCTGCAATTTAAGAAAGCACACGCAATAACAAAAACACCAGCAAATTAAGAAACAATCTTCATCAATTTGACAGTACACCTGTTGCAAATTCTCACAACACAGACAACGGAAGAAACGCGCAGCAAATTTATCAAAACACAGACAACGGAAGAAACGCGCAGCAAATTTATCAAAACACAAACAACAAAAGAAACGCGCAGCAAATTGGTCAAAACACAAACAACGGAAGAAACACGCAGCAAATTGTTCAAAACACAACTGAAGAAGCGCGCAGCAAGTTGCTCAAAACACAACTGATGAAGCGCGCAGCAAGTTGCTCAAAACACAACGGAAGAAACGCGCAGCAAATTTATCAAAACACAAACAACAAAAGAAACGCGGAGCAAATTGGTCAAAACACAACTGAAAAAATGCGCAGCAAGTTGGTCAAAACACAACAGAAGAAACGCGTAGCAAGTTGACCAAAACACAACGGAAATGTTTCAAGAGGACCCAAAAACATGACGGACACAGCTAAGATACGGATGTAGTTAATTTATTTAATAACGCAACGTTTCAGTTGATCATTAATTAGACTGATAATTTACAAAAGACAATGGAATCATGTAATCAGAATATTACACCTTTCAAAGACCACCAATCACTTCACTGAACAACAGTCACGGCGGGTCCGTATCTCAACTGGGTCCGTCATGTTTTTGGGTCCTCTTGAAACATTTCCGTTGTGTTTTGACCAACTTGCTGCACGTTTCTTCCGTTGTGTTTTGACCAATTTGCTGCGCGTTTCTTCTGTTGTCTGTGTTGTGAGAATTTGCAACAGGTGTACTGTCAAATTGATGAAGACCGTTTCTTAATTTGCTGGTGTTTTTGTTATTGCATGTGCTTTCTTAAATTGCAGCGCGTTAAGCTCTCTCGGCCACCGTAAGTTCACCCAAAAATTGTAATTATATTATTAATTAATCACTCTCATGTCGTTCCAAACCCCTGAAACCAAATTAAGATATTTTTGGTGGAATCTGAGAGCTTCCTCATCTATCATAGACAATAAGGTTCCAGACTCATTAAATGTCCCAACACAAATTGATTAAGTTAACTTAATTGTTTTTGCACATTTAGGTGAACTGAACATGAAACCATTAAGTTGTCCCCAAAAAAACCTTAAGAATTGTGTTGTTTCAACTCAGTTTAAAAAAGTAATTTAATCAAGCAGCAAGTCATTTTTTGAGTCAACTATCAAGCTAAGGATACATTTTTGTGTGCATGAAATTAAAATAAAATGTAATTCAAGATTGCTCTTCTCAGAGTCAGTACAGGACGCATGTTCATGTATCATTGCTTGGTCACACCTCTGATGTATAGACCATTTCGAGGGATGTAAACAATAACAACGGTCCCAAACTATTTCCTGTTTTACATTTTTAATTTCCATAGCTTCAGAGAATCCAAAAAAGTCCCCCTATTGATAAATAATGTTATGGCAGCCGTTTTAACATCAAGATATGATTGAATTGCCTCTTAATAGTTTGACAACAAGCAGGAAATGTTCATGGGCCAGTGATATCGCTATATTGAAATGGTCTATTGTTATGCACTTGTGCTTGTTTCAAACTGAGATAGGACCAGTAAAAGTACACAATATACTGACACTGAGGGGAAGAAACTTCAAAGAAGTTATGTTCATTTTGTGTGCACACAAAAGTATTCTCGTAGCTTGATAATATTTCTGAACAGTAGTGTAAGTTTTATATGTTCCTTCTCCAGCCTCTGGCGCTTAGACTGTAGCTCTGCACAGGAAGTTTGGCCAGAGGAGAAACGGTCATGACCAATTGAGTCTGGTTTCTTTTGAGGTTTTTCTTTTTCACATTGGTTAATTGGTCAAGTTTTGTTTCTCACCACTGTCGCCACTGGCTTGCTTGGTTTGGGACTTGTGGAGCTGCACATCGGTGGATTTGCTTTTCAGTGTTTGGACTTTCAGCAGGGAAAATGAAACCACACTGAACTGAACTAAATTGAACTTTACTCTGAAAACTGGACTGACACAGTTTCAATCGCAATTCACTATAGAACTTCTATTTTAAGCTTCTTTGACACAATCTACATTAGTAAAAGCCCTATAGAAATAAAGATGAAATTGTAATTGTTTCATGTGTGTTCTAGGCCTACGTGTGATTTAAACAAATGAAGCTTGTGTGTTTTTTCAGAAAGCATTGTTATTAAAAAAAGTAACCTATTTCAAATCCTTAAACAAATCTTGCCTATACCAAACTTTGAACAGCTATGCGTTCCACTTGTTGTACATGTGGTTTTAACATATGCAACTTATGTGGTTTTTCAGGAAGTGTAGTCAATAAATAGACCTCTCAAACGTGACAATATCTGCATGCAGCACTTGTATTTGCAAGAAGTCAAAAGTGACTTCCTTCATTTATTCATTCGTTCATTTTCCTTTGCTTAGTCCCTGTATTCATCTAGGGTCACCACAGCAGAATAAACCACTAATTTATCCAGCATATGTTTTCACATAGCAGCTGCCCTTCCAGCTGCAGCCCAGTACGTGGAAACATCCATACACACTCATTCACACCCATACACGGCCAATTTAGTTTATTCAATTCACCTATAGTGCATGTCTTTGGACTGTGGGGAAACCGGAGCACGCGGAGGAAACCCACACGAACACGAGGAGAACATGCAAACTCCACACAGAAATGACAACTGACCCAGCCGGGACTCGAACCTGTGACCTTCTTGCTGTGAGGCAACAGTGCTAACCACTGAGCACCTGTGTCGCCGATTTCTTTCAAAACCTTAAAGAAATCGTACCAATTCCAAACGTCTGAAGAGCAGTGTGACTTTGCGATAAGTCAAAAGTGAATGTCTAGACCTCTAAACATGGCAATATGCAGCACTGAAGGTAAAGTGTCCCATCTGTCACCTGTCTAATGGAGAGGGAGAGACGAGGATAATCATCCCCTTGACCAAGACGTTTTAAACTCCAGCAGGGAAGCAGGGAGGAGGATAAGGATTGTACTTTCAGTTTAAGAAGATTAACCGAGTTGAAGAGCTCGCTCTCCATCTGCAGTCCGCCTCGCACATCCAGTGATGTTATAATGATTAAATCATTGTTATCTTGATGTAAATCTTGCATCGATGACTCTATTGACAATAATGATTTCGTGGAGAGGAACAATTGCTGGATTAGCCTGGCCTGGATAAGTGCTGGATTGGCTTCGTGGATGTTGAAACGCTTAACTAGGGGAAATGAAGACGCGACCCACAGGAAACACTTCCAATGCTGACTGGATGGGATCCCTGTGCCCTGCCCTCACGTCAATGCCCCTCAAACACCTGGCGGTTCCTGGTGAGAGATCTTTTCTGCCCTTTGATATTTAACTCAAATGAAATTCGAATTAGTCTGTAACAGTAAAGCAATGTGTGTTTTTTATTTGGATCAGATTAACCTGAAGAAGCAAAGAAGCTACTTAAAGTTGCTCAATGAATATGTATTATTTTAGACAATTTCTTCAAAACACCAAAAAAAAAAATATATTTATTAATAAAAGAATAAATAAATAAAACAAATATTTATATATTTTTCTTTCTGTTTGAATATTGGCCCTGGCCCCAAATTGTTCCAATTTTCCCTTTGATTTATTAACAACATTCATACTAATATTTTAATGATACCTAGTCGTTGTTGTTTACTATAAATCTATTGTACAGAAGCGACCCAAAAATTCTGGTCCCAAAGGTCTGTCCACATATAGCATAATGTGTAACGTGTATATGACAACTACAGTATAAACATTTCTTAATACATGAACAAAAAGAACTAGCATTAAAACAAATTAATATTATATTTAAGACATTTTAGAATTTTCAGAATGAAATACATAACTTAGGTTTAAAAATCTTAAATTTGAATAGCAGAAATAGAAGACGGATGGATGGATGGATGGATGGATGGATGGATACTTCTGTTTATATTTTCCAGAACAACTGACCACAGAGTTATGGGACCAGAAAAATATCAATCTGTAAACACGTTTTGTACTTTAAATGAGGAAAATAAACATGCATTATGGATGTGCCCAAAAAGGTGTGTAAGTTTACATTATACACAATACTTTGTAGAAATTCTGTGAATTAAACTGCACAACCCAAAAGAAATTATGAAAATCAAAAGAATAAGAGTTCGTTATGGATGTGACATCTCTCCATTATGGATGTGACAGATGTGAAACTGCCACTGAAAACATTGACAGAAACATGTTTGAGTATTTCAAAAGCACTGTAAAATCTTTGCTTACACAAAAAACTTAGAAAGGGTTTCTGTATTTTGGTGAGAACATTTTTTCATGGCATACTGTAGATAGATAGATAGACAAGATAGATAGACAGATAGACAAATAGATAGATGTAATTAGCTTTTACATATTGTTCAGCTCAGTTCAGAGTTTTTTTTACAACATATTAACGAAAATATATTAGTTATTTTCTATCTTTCAGTATTTTTAAGCTGTGTGCTCTTCTGAAAAGAATTTCAAACTCTGTAAATGAAAATTAACCTCCATGTTAATAGTTCATATCAAGTAAGTAACTTTTTTAAAAGGATCAAATCTACAGTACAATTTACATTTGAAGTCAGAATTATGAGCCCTTTTGAATTATTAGCCCCACTGTATATTTTTTCCCCAATTTCTTTTTAACGGAAAGAGGATTTTTTTTTAACACATTTCCAAACAATAGTTTTAATAACTCATTTCTAATGACTCATTTCTTTTATCTTTGCCATGATGACAGTACATGATATTTTACTAGATATTTTTCAAGATGCTAGTATTCAGCTTAAATTGACATTTAAAGGCTTAACTAGGTTATATTAGGCAAGTTAGGGTAATTAGGCAAATCATTGTACCACAGTGGTTTGTTCTGTTGACAATCGAAAAGAGATATTGCTTAAGGGGGCTAATAATATTGACCATAAAATGGTTTTTAAAAAAATACAAAAACAGCTTTTACTCTAGTCGAATAAAACAAATAAGTCTTTCTCCAGAAGACAAAGTATTATAGGAATTAATAATATCAACCTCACCTGTACATTTTAAAATATGCATCGTTTTATCTGTTTCACGTTTTAGGCTCTCATGATTCCTTCAGTTTCTGGGTGGACGAACAAGCTCCAGTCGGTCCAGACCAGAAAGCGTATGTCAAACACCTGGCAGCGATATTCCGCTTTCTGGCTAAGAAGGTGATGAAGAAGTGGTCCATGACACAGAACCTGACCTTCAGGGAACAGCTTGAGGGAGGCATTCGCTATTTCGACCTGCGCGTGTCCTCCAAACCAGGAGAAGCAGGCCATGAGATATACTTCATACACGGCCTGTTCGGACACAAAGTACGTGACGGCCTTAATGACATAAACAATTTTCTCAACATGCACAAGAAAGAGGTGGTTTTTCTAGATTTTAATCATCATTACGCAATGGGAGAGGAACACCATCGTTACCTAATCAAGATGTTGCAGGACGTGTTTGGTCACAAGCTCTGCAGGATCGATGTAGTGGAGGACATCACTCTGAATTATCTGTGGGAAAACAAATTCCAGGTGAGATCAACGATCAAGCTTTCGTTTTAGGGATATTACCAAAAATGAACACTACATGGAAATGTCAAGATGCTAATGAAATTCGAAAATGTAAAGAATGATATACTGAAGAATGTTGGAAATATTTAGGTCTATAGTATTTGTTTTTCCTGCTATGTTATTCAATGGTTACCGGTTTCCAACATTTGTCAAAATACCTTCTTTTGTCTTCAGCAAAAAAACAAACAAACTTGTTTTAAAGAAGTCACGGGTGAATAAATGATGACATTTTTAATTTTGTGGTGAACTATCCCGTTAATTGAGGCAAACATGAAAAGAAAACACATTTACTTCAATATATTTTGAGGTATTACAGCAAATACTTTATGGAAATGTCAAGATGCAAAATCATATGCACTCAATTGAGTTGGATCAGTTTTTCATATTATAAGAAACTATGCCAACCAATTGAGATCACACTCCATTAATGCAAAAAAAATCAGCATGGACATTTCAAAATGCACATAAAGTCTAAAAAGATTTTCAAAAATAATAATGAAAAAAAAGAAGCATGTTTTAAATAAGAAAACATTTCAGTAAATTAAATTAAATTAAATTAAAATCTTTAACAAGGAGCAAAGACAAAACACAATGAGACAAAAAAAAAAACAGATTAGGATTGGATTTTTTTCATTGCCAAATTCCTAAACTAGCAACTATACTTTTAAAAAAGTTATTTAGCGTTTGTTTGATGGTTTAGTTTGAACATGCAAACGACTCTTTGTTCGCAAATGTGACTTTAAATTATTTTCAAATAAGTTATATTTGTAAAGTTTAAACACTCCATTTGTAAACACCTTTGAGAAATCTTTAAGAACATACAGTGAATCCCAAAATTAAAGTTACTTTAACTCAACAAACAATTTTATTTATTTATTTATTTATTTATTTATTTATTTATTTATTTATTTATTTATTTATTTATTTATTTATTTATGTATTTATTCAATTATTTGACTGGAAATGACACAGGATTTTCCTAAAAATAATAATACGAGGATGTACAAAAGGCATCTTTGTGGGAAAAAAATATTTCTCCGCTTTTATTTACATTTGAAGAAAAACCTGATTGTAAAATAATGAAAAAAAGGAGCATGTTTTAAATAACAAGAAAACATTTCAGTAAATTAAATTAAATTAAAATCCTTAACGAGAAGCAAAGACAAAACACAATGAGACAAAAAAAAAAAAAAGATTAGGATTGGATTTTTTTCATTGTCAAATTCCTAAACTAGCAACTATACTTTTAAAAAAGTTATTCAGCTTTGTTTGATGGTTTAGTTTGAACATGCAAACGACTCTTTGTTCGCAAATGTGACTTAAATTGTTTTTCAAATAAGTTATATTTGTAAAGTTGGGTGAAAAACATAGCTAATAATGGCTTTACGTGCGTTTAAGGGCTAGATTAACAGCTTGTTTTAACATCTTTTTAATATTAAAATATATTGGTATTTATAATGTGCACCAAAGGAATAGCACTGAAAAGGCATGGACACAGCATTGTTTTTGCACCTGACCTTGCCATTGATCATTCTAAGAGTTTATAAACATTCATCCATCTAATTTTTCCATCCATTTCTGAAATGATAAAAACTATATCAACAAATTTATGTGGTTAAATGACCTTAAATGACAGAACTGACTCACTTCAAAAATGCAAGACATGACAGATTTGCAGGTATTTAAGTTAAAAGCCTATAAAAAGCAGGGGTTTCCCCAGTTGCAGGATTTTATTTCTATTAATTATGGGCTTTTTACAGTAGTTTAAACACATAGACACAAATGCGACATTACATTTTATTTTTAAAGTAATAATCACAACTGTATGGAAAGTTTGCTAATGATGGCTTTACATGAGGTTAAAAATCTAATATTTAAGGAGGAAAAGCACTAAAAGTGCATATCAATGTTTGTAATTTGCATGTTTTTTGTATTTAGGTCATTAATTATGTAGGGAAATAAAGTTACACTCATTTCCACCGTTGCAGCAACTTGATGACAGTGTAAAATACAGCATATACATAAACATCTATAGATTTTCTGTTAAACTGTGCTGTCTGTTTTAGTAAATGGAAAAACAACTGTGACTTTGATCGTTGTTGTTTTTTACTTTTTCAACTTTAAAACCGAAGTGTGAACGCGTCATTGATTATATGATAATCAGTCAAACCGAAACTAACCTACATTTACATTTGACAAAATCTGGAAAATATATTTTTTCCCATAACTGATTTAAATGCCAGATCTGTCTTTCAGAATTAAACAGACACATAACCTATTTCTGGAAAAAGTATCTATCAGAATCAAGTAAAAAGTGCAAATCTCTGACTTGCATAACATCGATCATAACATCAAGAGATATGAAAAAAGCTGATGCTTTATGTTGGGTGGCATTTTACTAAATATATTTATTAAACTAGCGGTACAGCTGACTCGTGTCTGACTGTGCTGTCGACTCTTTGTGTGTCAGTGGTGTGTTGGAGCAGAGGTCAGCTATTCCTGCTGTGGACTGACCCTAATCACCACAGGATTAATGTCTCACCTTACACTCTGATGGAAACAGACAGGTGTACAAATGCCAAAAACTGGACACAACATCCCTTTTAAACACTCCATTTGTAAACACCTTTGAGTAGTCTTTAAGACAGTGAATCCCAAAATTAAAGTTACTTTTACTCAACAAGCAATTTTATTTATTTATTTATTTATTTATTTATTTATTTATTTATTTATTTATTTATTTATTCATTCATTCATTTATTCATTCATTCATACATTCATACATTCATTCATTCGACTGGAAATTACACAGGTTTTTCCTAAAAATGATAATACGATGATGCACAAAATGCATCTTTGTGGGAAAAAATATTTCTCAGCTTTTATTTACATTTGATGAAAAACCTGATGTCAGAATTCGCCAGGGGTATCAATAATTTAGAGCTTGACTGTGTGTGGAAAATACAAATCAACATGGTGTTCAGTGAAGCAGAAAAGGTGCTGATCAGAATCTCAAATATTTGGGTCAGTTTTAAGATATTCAGTTGAGTATGTTCAAAGAAGATTTTAGCATTTTAAAAAACTGTCAAAAACGTGATTTGTAAAAAAAATTTACCATAAATTTTTTTTTAAAAAGTTCACACTTCTAAGACGGGATCAACAAGCAAATAACAAACACTATTTAAGCCTGTCATATCAAAGGCAATATTTTCCCATAAAGGTTTGGAGCCACCTAAGAGTGATTAAATAGTGAGTAGATGTGTATCTTTTGGTCAACTATCTCTTTAAAGCCATGAGCTGCAATGCTCCATCATTAGCATCCATTAGCTTTAACTTTTAAAGGAAAACTCTGCATTTTTTTTTTTTTTTTTGGAAATGGCTCCTTTTACACCTCGAGTCACCTAGAGTTAAATAGTTGAGTTTTACCATTTATGATACACTAAAAAAAGTGGTTCATTGCGAATTGTTATTCATTCATTCCTTTTCTTTTCGTCCTAGTCCCTTTATTAATCAGGGGTCGCTACAGCGGAATAAACCGCCAACTTATCCATCATATATATATCTCACAGCGGATGCCCTGCAGCTGCAACCTATCACTGGGAAACATCCACACACACTCATTCACACACATAATTTAGCTTACCCAATTCACCTACAGTGCATGTCTTTTGAACTGTGGGGAAAACCGGAGGTCCATTGCAAATTGTTGCAAACAATTTTTATAAGCTGCATTTAAATAAACAATTTAAGTTGACTATTACTAAATTGAATTTGTTTGTTTGCATTCAGCCCATATAAATTGTTTGCAACCACTTAACTTAAAAAATGTATTAAATCTAATGAATCCTTTTTCAGTGTACAGTATGATATTGATATTACACCTAGTCGCCTAGCTGGGGACGACTGCCAAGTGCTGCATAATGTAATTGCACTGCTGCAGCCAGCAGCCAAGTACCTTAATTATTACTCCAGAATGAGAATATAGTTCCTAGCCATATCAGCCAAGAAAATACCAACTTTTCATTTTCTGTCAGACTTTGTACATAGTGTAACTACAGAAGAGTCAAGCTTTAAATAGGAGATTTATATTTTGGGAATTGTTTGAGTGATATGCTAATGGTCTAATCTAAATCAATGATCTATGCTAAGCTATTATTACTCCTGCCAGACCTGGAGATAAGCTGAATGGATTTAAAAATGTATAAAACTCATTCATTCATTCATTCATTCATTCATTCATTCATTCATTCATGCATTCATTCGTTCATTCGTTCATTCATTTATTCATTTTCTTTTCTGCTTAGTCCCTTCATTCA
>CAIGQQ010030322.1:28608-44835 GCA_903798035.1 Danio albolineatus | reverse complement strand
TTCATCCGTTCATTCATTTATTCATTTTCTTTTCTGCTTAGTCCCTTAATTAATCTGGGGTCGTCACAGCGGAATGAACTGCCAGCTTATCCAGCATATGTTATTGTGCGGCGGATGCCCTTCCAGCTGCAACCCATTACTGGGAAACATCCACACACTCATTCACACACATACACTATGGAAAATTTTAGCTTACTCGCCTATACCGCATGTCTTTGGACTTGTGGGGGAAACCAGAGCACCCGGAGGAAACCCACGCGAACACTGGGAGAACATGCAAACTCCACATAGAAATGCCAACTGACCCAGCCGAGGCTCGAACCAGTGACCTTCTTGCTGTGAGACGACAGTGCTACCCACTGCGCCACCGCATCACCCATGTATAAAACTCAACTGCTTAATTTTAGGGCACTAGTAAAAAGGTGTTTTTGTGTTTGGGTTCATAGGTACTGGTGTTCTACCATCATCAGTCTGCTGAGGGCTGTCCTGTGATGTGGCCTGGTAGTAAAATCCCTGCACCATGGGCCAATACTACAGACACCACCAAACTCATTCAGTTCCTGGAGACGACACTGGGTGAACGAGCCAAATATGGCAGCTTTCATGTGTCGCAGGCTATTTTGACCCCACGTGTCAAAGCCATTGCCAGGGGCCTGGTACAGGGTCTGAGGAACTACCTGGTGGAGAGGTAAATATTATTTAAAACAAATAGGTTATTCATATTACCAGTCAAAGAAGGTTACTGTATGAGTAGGTTATGCAGTATACACATTACCAGTTAAAAGTTTTAGAACAGTACTATTCTGTAATGTTTTTGTTTTTTTAAATGAATTAACTTTTTCTCTCCAGGCCTGCATTTATTGGATCCAAAGTACATCAAATAGTATTCGAAATAAATTTCTATTTGAATATATTTTAAAGTCTAATTTCTTCCTGTGATTTCAAAGCTGAATTGTTTACATCAATACTCCAGTCACAGGATCCTTTGGTAATTATTCTAATATTCAGATTTGATGCTCATTTTTATTATCAATATAATAAAACATTATATATTATAAAATATATATAAAACATTTTTATTATTAATATTTATTATTTATATATACATATTTTAATATGATATTGAAAACAGCTGAGTAGAATATTTTTCTGCTTTTTTTAAATAAAGTTCAGAAGAACAGAACTGATCTGAAATCGAAATCTACATATAAATGTCTTCATCAACACTTGTAAATAATTCAATTATTTATACTTCAATTTACTAAAGATATTGAATAAATGTGTATTTTTTTAATTAAACTGACACCACGCTTTTTAATGGAATTAAATTACTTACAACTATTTATAATAATAATAACAACAACAATAAATTGTTTTTACAAACAGCAAATCAGTAAATTAGAATGATTTCTTAAGGATAAAGTCATAACTTTTGACCAGAAGTATGAACAGTGGAAAGCAGAATCATTTACCATCCTGTGAATTTTAATACTTCTTTTAATAATTTTTTCCAATTGGGGTTTAAGTGAGATTTTTCCAACACATTTAGTAACATAATAGTTTTAATAACTAAATTCTAATAACCTTTTTTTGTGTCTTTGTCATGATGACACTATAACATTTAAGTTATATGACAACTAGCATTCAGCTTAAAGACCAGTTTAAAGGCTTAGGTTAATTAGTTTAACTATGGAAGTTAGGTTAATTAGGTACGTCATTGGACAACAGTTGTTTGTTCTAAAGCCAATAAAATAAAATCATCAAGGAGGCTAATAATATTGATCATACAAACTCAGTGGGTAGCACGATCGCCTCACAGCAAGAAGGATGCTGGTTTGAGCCTCGGCTGGGTCAGTTGGCATGTCTGTGTGGAGTTTGCATGTTCTCCCTGTGTTGGCGTGGGTTTCCTCCGGGTGCTTTGGTTTCCCCCACAAGTCCAAAGACATGCACTATATGTGAATTGAGTAAGCTAAATTGCCCATAGTGTATGTGTGTGAATGAGTGTGTATGGATGTTACCCAGTGATGGGTTGCAGCTGAAAGGGCATCCGCTGCGTAAAACATATGGTGGATAAGTTGGCAGTTCATTCCGCTGTGGCGACCCCAAATTAAAAAAGGGACAAAGCCGGAAAAAAACTGAACGAATGACTAAATAATATGAAATACTGTTACAATTTGCCTGCTCTGGAGGTTAAACATTACTTTGAACAATAATTACAATTTCACAGGAGGGCTAATAAGTTTTCCTTCAACTAAATATTCCAACAGTCTGTATATACACTGTACTGTGGTAATTTTTGTTGTAATTATTTTAAAGTCCTCCACTAGGTGGCAGGCCCACCATCACGGCGCATTTGGAAAGCAGAGTCTCAGAATGAGACAGAGAAACACTTGTTAAACAAACATAACCTATAATCACACTGATGGATCGGATAATGTCCCGTAAACTATTGGACTCCTTTTAAACAAGGCCTCTCATAAAATTCACAACCACCTATAAATCCAGTGCTCACTTTTGATCTATGCATAAAGTATAGAGAAGTATAGAAAATATATATCGAAGTGTCATATTTAGTGGCACATATACTGACCATCTCAGAAGTGTGGAGCCTTGTGCTGTGTTTGAGCGGACATCCTTATGAGACGGCCGTCTCGGAGGAAGCTGCTTAAATCTGCCCGAGTGTGGAAGTTGGATTGTTTATTATTCCAGGATAAACACAGTCTGAGCTTCCCATTTCCTGGTTTTGTCCGGGCCGCTGCTGAAAATGACTGTGCTGTTTATTTCTATTCAAAGTTGACTCGGCTGACCTGAAATAAAGCTAACATACTTAATGCTAATACGTTTACAGCTCCCTGTAGACAGGTTTTGAGGTTTTGATTTGACATGCATGTGTATTTATACAGCTCTATACAAAATACACTATACACTATTCAAAATGATCTGCTATTTTTAAAGGCAAGACACAAAAAGACGTAAAAGAGGGTTTAAGATAACATAAAAATGATCACAATTTGCCCAGTTGATTACTATAAGAACGGTAAATTTGCTTTATAAAAAATGTTTGAATGACATGTTTTCTGTTATGTTTCAGCAAACACACTCTAATTCAAACATTGTTTGTTTAGTCAAGTTTGATTGAACATTGCAGAGTCAAATTTAAAAGGATTAAAAAAAAACTCAAAACTGCCTTCTGCACTGCAAAAAAGATAATAATAATAAAAAAAACATTGCATTTTGCCCAAATTGTCTCATCTTAAATGTCTCTAATGCACACCAGAGCTGCATTTCTTTGATCAAAATTAAAGCTAAATCAGCAATATTTTAAAATATCTTTATATATTTTGCAATTCTGAGTGTGCCTCACGCAGGTGAATTGGTTTGACAAACCACCTGTAGAAAACACTCTCCGACACTTTAATCGACACTTGCACATGCAAGTTTTACACATTTGCACAAAACACTTTCTTACAATCACTCTATATCTCCAAAAAAAAACATTGTGGAATTATGAAGTGAGTGGGGCTGACAAACCACCCGTAGAAACACTTTTCTCTTACTATAAAAAACACCCCCTCCCCCTCTAACACTTAACAGTTCCATCATATAATTAGCACTTGTGTGTATTGACTTTTCTTGTGGAATCGCTGAATGTCTCCTTAATTGTAAGTCACTTTGGACAAAACCATCTGCTAAATGACTAAATGTGAATGTATTATTACTAAATGTAAATGTATTTTACCATTTAATATATTCCCAAAATGGCAACCTGAATCCTCATGATCTTCCAGAAATCATTCTAACATGCTGATTTGCTGCTCAAGAGGACATTACATCTTATTGTCTGTGTTTAAAACTGCTCAATATTTTTCTGTAAACTAATTGCTGATAACTATAGCTTAACAAAGAAGTTTTATATGAAATATGCACTCACAAGCATTTCTGTTGTTTCTGTTTTAGGAACCTTCCAACCATAATGACCTGGGTTGAAGCACAGAAGCCTGGAAAAGATGGAGTCAATATCATCACGTCAGACTTTGTAGAACTTGTGGACTTTGCAAACACTGTCATCAAGTTAAACACCCTCCTCATTAAGGATCGGGATGCCAAATGACCGTTTTTGGAGACCACCGCGAAAAACTGATCATGAATCACATGGAATTATATGAACGCAAAATTGGCCATTTTTATATTTCATTCAGTTGAGCTTTAAGTGCCATCAGCCTTTCAACCGATCTAAAACGCTTCTTTATTTATACACATATTCATCTACACTGTGTAATTGTTTATCATTTTAGCACATTTGAATAAATATGAAAAAATATTCTGTCAAAAAGAAAATGATGCATGTATATCATATGTGTAAATACAACATCATTACACGGTCATTGAGTTTTAATTCACATCATTCATTCATTCATTAATTCATTCATTCATTTTTCTTTGTCCCTTTATTAATCTGGGGTTGCCACAGCGGAATGAACCGCCAACTTATCCAGCATATGTTTTACGCAGCAGATGCCCTTCCAGCTGCAACCCATCTCTGGGAAACATCCATACACACTCATATCCTACGGACTATTTAGCCTACCCAATTCACTTATACCACATGTCTTTGGACTTGTGGGGGAAACCGGAGCACCCGGAGGAAACCCACTCCACCACAGGGAGAACATGCAAACTCCACACAGAAATGCCAACTGACCCAGCCGAGGCTCGAACCAGCCACTTTCTTGCTGTGAGGCGACCGTGCTACCCACTACACCACCTTTGTCACCACCTTAATTCACATCATAAAAGTAATGATGCTCGTATTTTAAAGTGATTTAACAACGTTTTATGTACACACATTGTGTGCTCTTTATTTGAGTTTTTCTCAGGGAAATATGCGAGCCAGTCGCAGCAGCAACCTCTATTTTGCAGTTTTTTTGTTCTTAATTTACTTGGATTTCCTTTGAAATTTAGCAAAAAAGTAATAACTCTCTTGATGGGTGATAATTTATTATTTAACTCATCATTAAGTCATTAAAGGATGTGCTTTAACAATAAATAGATTGTTTAAATTCCTTATGGTGCAAAGATTTAATTTATATACTGTATAAAGTTGTGTTTCTCATTGTTTCTCATTAGGCAATATATTTTACTCTAGCATTTATATTTAATTTATTTCATTTTGATTAATGAAAAAAAATGTATAGTAGAACAACGTTCTTAAAAACAGAATATTTTCTTTTGCATAATGAGGACAACACCGTTAAAACGATGCCTGTTCACACAGATTTAAGGAAACAACTAAACATGCTGTAATGCATATGCCAGGCCAATAGATGGCAATGATATTTTGTAAAGAAACACATCACACCTATACAAATATGGTCCGGTAGTGCAATGGGCTATATGCACAGTTCAGCCAATGATGAACTTCCGGTGAAAGGTTTATGTGACTATTTTCAATTTCATAAGGTTCCTTGCAGATTCGATGTTGTAATGTAATTCAAATATAATCAGTTAAATAGACATACACATCCATTTGGTTGTTAAAGTGTAAAAAGGGATGAAAGACTGTTTAAATACAGGAGCGATCATTAGTGGCAGGCTAGCGCAGACATTTCATTGAAAAAATTTGGGGTAAAAATAATTTCCATATTTTAAAGAGATGGCACGGAAAAATATAATTTAATCCAGTGCTTCTTGATTGGTCTGATACCCACTTTATATCATATGTCAGCCAGGCAGTGAAGATTGCTGTTTTTTCAAAGAAATCAGATCTTAATCTTGGCGATTTTGTATGGAATAACAATTCACCGGAAGCCATGAGGCTGGGCTGTGCATATACCCCATTTGGTTGTCAAGTTCTTGCATATACAAATGTGAAATCTACAATTTTTTATATTAATTTTCTTAGCACACATTGTTATTATTTAGGTGAACGATTAATCTGCAAGTTAATCCACTGGTAATGTTTAAATTAAAATATTTGGACCATTTGGTTCCACGTTTGGAGTGGCAGTCCTTCTCTGTTGACGCCAGTTTGATAGCTGCAGCCACAATATTATTAACAACGAGAGAATGATGCACAAAAAAAGACAGCCATGCTCTTTCTTAATATTCAGTTTCAGTTGGAAGTATGAAAACACACTGGAATAAAAGTCTCAGCAACTCCAGTTTCACACAGATTCATTTTTTCACAAACTTGTGTTTTTAAACGTACAGAGACAATAATATAGTTTCTAAATTCTGTTAATTAACAGTTTCCGTGAGCAGTGTTTTGCATTAACTTATATGCATTATGGCACCTTGATCTTTGCTCTGTTGACTTTTGATAGTCAACTTTTTAGTAGTTTAAAATTATATGATGTATAAGAAGAATTAAGTCTGTAAGGAGAATTAAATCTGTAAAATAACAGAAAATGCACTAGCAGTTTATTACAAGGTTTTTTGTACTGTAATATACAAAACCAACCCAGACAATACATCAATTTAAACTATTAAAACGTTCATAAAAGTCACTTTTTCAAACTTTTCAAGGTTAAAAATGGTTGAAAGAAAGATCAAGGACGAATAAAATCATGAATTAAAAAATACGGAAAACTGCTAATTTACAAATATTTTTAACATTGTATATAAACTTGCACCTTTAAGCAAGCTTTCAACATTTTAAAATTTTTAGGTGTTTGCATTAAAAATGACATTAAAAGCTTTCAGTTTTTAAATGTAAATGGTGTTGTGTAAATGTACCCTTGTTTTAAGATAACACTGTTTAACACAAACATACCACATTAAGACACAGCCTTTTACAGACTTAGCCTTTTACATGCTGAAATTCTTATTAGAATCAGCTATAAGCATCTTCTGCAAGTTTTTCTGAATCTCAGCATATGTTACTGCCAGTGTTGGGAGTAACGCGTTAT
Source organism: Danio albolineatus (assembly GCA_903798035.1). Classification (NCBI taxonomy): domain Eukaryota; kingdom Metazoa; phylum Chordata; class Actinopteri; order Cypriniformes; family Danionidae; genus Danio; species Danio albolineatus. The sequence continues at coordinate 37,927 of CAIGQQ010030322.1, read as the reverse complement.
AAAAGTAATGTATTACAGTAATGTATTACATTTTCCTGTAACGCAGTAGTGTAAGGCATTACTAATGCATTTTCAGTAATATTTTACTCGGTACATGTTCAGTAACGCGTGCGTTACAACAAACTTTCGACCGCAAGACATTAACAAATAAAAATAGCGCAGTTCTATTTCCTGCTCATGGTTAGTGAATATACGCGCGGCGTGTGTTGTCATTCATCTCCCTCTGGCTATTGGGACTTTTTACTTTGAACGCGGAGTGATTTCAGCTTCTGAGCTCGAGGTCCGAGGCTATTGGCTAAGCCCGGTGCGCAGTAATCTTAAGACCTAACACACAGCGGAAAAGCGGCAAATTGATTCGCGAGATGGACGTAAGTGCATATGGTGTTATTTTTACTGACAAACGTATTCATGTAATACGACCGAGCGAACGCGCGCCGGTTTCTCCTCGCGTGCACTCAAATCACGGCTGCTCACGTGCGGATGATGTGCTCTCACTCCGTTAGATGATGCAGACTCACAATTTGTGACTTGTGTTGTGTTACCTCTTCTTTTTGTGCTTTTGCTCTAAATATTATATTATCTTACACTATATATCCAGAGATATTTCTACACTATTTACCTACAGGTTGAGGTAAATTCTGAAATAAATCCTAGTGTTTTTGAGTGTTAGGTATACTGCCTATGTTTTAGGCTAGTATAATTTTCAACTTGTTAATAAATGCTTCAGCATACAGTAGTAGGAATAGTGAACTGATAAAATAAAATACAAAGTGGAGTTTTACTACTGTAAAGTGTGGTGAATTGTAGAATAATATACACTAATATTGTAAGAAAAAAACTACAGCACTGGGTAATTTGTTTATATTTCACTTGTTGTGTTAACCATAGCAACTATAGTTTTACCACAACAGATTCATTGAAGTACTTTACTATAGTAATGTTCAAAACACAGTACATGCCAATAGATATGTTCAGGGGCCCTGTGGAACAGCTTTTCCTCAAAATGAAGAGGACAACAGGGAAAGTGTTCTCCAAAATCTCATCAACAATGTGGAAGACCACATTTTATTTATTTGAAGAGTAAATAGTACAGTAGGCTATAATACCTTATCAAGGTTTTTTTCTATATTCTATTAGTAACATTTCTGCGTGCATTAGTTATATATTTTTTTATTGTTTTTATTTGATTAGTATGGTGCACCTTTTTTTTAAATAAAATGTATTCTTTGCACTCAACATCTATTCTCTGTGTCTTTAATTGTTGGAAACTAGAAATATCTCATCATATAACATATACAGCCAAAAATGTTTTGGTTTATTATTATATAAATAATGTATATGTTAGTCTATTTTAGTATTTTGGTTATTAATAATAGTGGACCAATATAAATCATCTCAAAAAGCACAAAAGGAAGAAGGAACACAAGACACACATTGTGAGTCGGCATATAATCTCACTGAGCAAGCAGTGTACTGAGAGCACGCAAGAACGTGTGCGTGAGCAGTGCATATTTGAGAGAGCGTGAGGAAATTTGCGTGCGAGCAGTGTATATTTGAGAGCTCGCAAGCAGTTTTGTCCACAAACAGAGGAAATTGGTGCACAGGCATTATATTGAGAAAGCTATGTTCATCATGCTCACTTTGTGCAGGACAGTTTTGTGTTGTGAGCCCCTTAAATTTAAAGTGAATAAAATAATGGCAACAAGAAAAAAAATCTGCATCATTTGTGATTCTGGCTTCCATGCTTTCTTGCATTGTCTTGAGCCTTCACATTGCCAATTATATACTGTATTATTAGTAGCCTGGATAGGTCACAGTCATTCTGCTACATCATAGAACTTTCTACTGGATGTAAAATGCTCTGCAGTACGTTTGGTCATTTTACAATGTTCAGTTCTAATTCTGGAGTTATTTTGGTGAAAGTAACTAAAAAAGTAATATGAGTCATGTAACATATTACAATTTTGAGACAGTAATATTGTAAGGTAAGGGATTACATTTAAATAACAGGAACAAGTAATCTGTAATGTATTACAGCTTTGAAGTAACTTGCACAACACTGGTTACTGCTCTTCAGTATTTAAAAAAATAATCTTACCAGTCCTCATAGAAACCATGTGACCGGCTTCACATCAAGCAGAGAGCAAGAGGTTCTTCCACACCTCCAATTCCAGTGACCTTGTCCACATTCCAGTCATTGTTTTTGGTCTCTGGGATGAAAAAGTCATCAGATAATGATCAGGACCATGTGAACGAGTCCACACACAGCATTTGAATCCAATGAAGGAACAATTATGTGCTCAAAATGTGGAGGTATTTAGGAAGAGAGAAAGAGAGACAGATCTAATCTGCACAGCTGCTCTCTTTGGGCTTTATAGTTTCAGTTTTTGCTCAGCACCGCTATCACTAAAGCATTGGTCTCAAACTCGATTCCTGGAGGGCCGCAGCTCTGCACAGTATTGCTTCAACCCTGATCAAACACAGCTGATCCAACTAATAAAGGTGTTCATGACTCTTTTGAACACCTCGATTATTTGGATCAGCTGTGTTTGATAGGGTTGGAGCAAAACTGTGTGGAGCTGCAGCCCGGAACTGAGTTTGTGACCTATGCACTAAAGGAAAGTATAACTTTGAGTGGATTTCAGGTGAGAAATCTAAGTTGCTTAGTGATCATAACACACTGAAAAAATTATTCAAAGATGATTCTTTGGATTTACTTTTGAAGAAAGTGGTTAAAACTATTTATTTGGGCTAAATTAAACAAATTAAGCTGAACATTACTAAAATTTAATTTGTTTGTTCAAATTAAATTCATGTAAATTATTGCAACAAGTTTTTCAGAGCATTTCTGTCTTTTGAAGCATCAAATATGTGACCAAGGACCAGAAACCAATCATAATTGTCAGTATTTTTTGGAGTGGGATTTACACACACTGAAAAAAAACAACTCTTAAGATTTACTTTTAAAAATCCTTGTAACATTTACTCTAACAAATTTCAAGTAAATTTTACTATCTTCAGAATCAGAATCAGTTTATTGCCAATTAAATATCAGGTATATTAACTTGTCAATATCATGTAAAATTTACTTAATGTTTAACCTAACACCTAAATTAATTAAGTAAATGTTAGTTGATTCTCTTTCATTTTGAGTCTAATCAAGTAATTAATCAAGTAATGTCAAGTTGTTGATTTAGTGGAAGGAACATTGATTTGATCAATTTAAATTAATCTTATGAGCTACAAATTAGTATATTTGGCATTGCTTAGTTTAATTAAGACACATTTCCACTGACTTCGAATGCGTAATTTCACTTTATTTTAAGTAAATCAAATCCATTAGCATTTTTACTTTAAAAATGCGTACTGAGAGCCAGCGTTAGCACAGTAACGGTTCTCAGAGTGAAGCATCAAACATTACTGTTTATAATGATAATGCCAAGGCCTAAAGCATGAGTGCTACTCTTCTGCAAGGTGGTAATCGCAAAGCTAAAAAAACTTAATCAAAACTCTTCTTAATTTTCAAACTAATAAAGGTTAAACTCTAATAAGTTTTTCAAATTTAAACATCTACAACTGTTTTTTGTTGTTGTTTTTTTAGAAAATTCTTCTCTTAATTTAATTCATGCTGGAAACTACACATCCATTCTGATATATCCATTATTAAAATTTATTTAATATTACTAGGTTTGCAACAATTAGAAAATGTAAAAAAAAAAAAAAAGACAAGTAAATGAATATTAATATTTAACTCTTTCCACTCATTTCATGTATTAAATCAAGTAAATATGTAAATAATAAATATTTACTTATAAAATTCTATTTATCCTTGACACTTGATATCACAATTTAAGAATTATGAGAGTAAATTTATTAGATTTCACTAAACCAAAAAGTAATTTATTCCGAAGCATTTTTTTAAAGGTGAATAAATAAGCTTTCCACTGACAGGGTTTGTTATAATAGAACAATATTTGAAAATCTGAAAATGTTCACATAAAGAAATCTAAATATTAAGAAAATCATTATTAATGTTGTTCAAATAAAGTTCTTAGCAACTCATATTGATAAACAAAAATGATAAGCTCCGATATATTTACAGTATTTTCTCATTGGAGCATGATCTTTACTATCTTTAGTAAATTATCTTTAATATTCTAATGATTTTTGGCATTAAATAAAAATTCAGAAAAAAAAAAAAAAACGTAACCATACAATTTATTCTTGGCTTTTCCCAAAATAAATACACTGTTATAGACTGTTATTGTCATCCAGGGTCACATATTTGGTTGTAATAAAGTATAATAAGAGGCTATATTTTATATTCATTTTAGCTATTTTGTCAGGGAACACCAAAAAAAATTCAAAACATGTTATTCCCTATGTGAACAGAGTTAACCTAAAAACAAACAAATAAAAACAACAACAACCATATAAACACCATTTAAATACCATATTAGTGATTTTACATACACTTCCAAGCCTTGAAAAACATCTTGCAAAATGTTTAGAAGCTTCTGGCCAGCTGCAATTTTACACTATGCCATTCTTCGTTTCTTTCCATGAAAGTAAACACCAGTAGTCTTTTTAAGACTTTAACAAACAAAATTCCTCCTCTCCATCCTTTCTTTCACACTCTGCGCTCTCCCTTTCTCCACTCCCCCTCTTTACTTCATTCCAGATCATGAAAGAATGTCAGGAGTTGTTTTTTCATGTCGGCAGCGATGCAGTGACTTAAATAAAGGGACACAAACTGCAGTGTAATTACACACCGCTGTGGCCTTGTGGGAAAGGACTGCTACGGTGGACATCCTCCAATGTTTTCTCTAACTCGCTTAACACTCATATATCTTCTGTTTGCTGAGGGTTCTGCTGGGTTCTCCAGGTCTCCAGGGTGAAAGAAAGAGACTATTATAAGTTTGGGGATTAGTAATGAGTAATAACTCATTATAGAGCACACGACTGAAGAAATAACAGGATCTGCCTATTTCTATAAAACAAAGATATTATTTTAGTCTGAATTTTAATGCATACAGTCGAATGGATAACTTTGCAAAGTATACTTCGTTTTATGGAGTGTACAAAATGATGACATGCAGAGCAAAGATTCATACAAGGATTTGATTTTTCTCTCCAAAAGTTATAAGCTGAATGCTAAAATTGTCTTAAAGTAAATTGCACAAGTTTATTTCATTATATTCGATTAAAAGATTTTAAAAAGCCCATACATACATCTAGACAAGTAATCAAACATAGACAGAAGACATTGTTATATGTACATAAGGTGTATAAATCAATGTATGCTTCATCAATTTGTTATAAGATTGACCAAAACGTATTTTAAAGACAGAATCTGAGGGTTTTAAAACTAAAAACATGAAGAAATTTGAATTTAAAGTTGAGCTTTGATATACTTGCAGTAGGAAATTTACAAAATATTGTTATGTTTTGAAATAAGTTGACACAGTGGCTAAGTAGTTAGCACTGTTGCCTCACAGCAAGAAGGTTGCTGGTTCTAGTCCCTGATGGGTCAGTTGGCATTGGTCATATGGATGTTTCCCAGTACTGGGTTGCAGCTGGAAGGGTATCCCCTGTGTAAAACATATGCTGGATAAGTTGGCGGTTAATTCTGCTGTGGCGCGCCCTGATGAATAAAGGGACTAAGCTGAAGGAAAATGAATGAATGAATGAATGAATGCAGGAACGAACAAATAAATGAATGAATAAATGAATGTTATAAAACATCCAACTTAATAGTCTAATGACGTTGACATGGAAAATACTTTTTTACCCATAAAATGCATATTTGGCATTAATAATGTACTTGAACAACTTAAGGCTGGGTTTTGGTTCAGGGTCACATATTGATTATGTTTTTAGAAAGATTGTGTGTGCGCATGAGTCCTGTGAATGATGAAATTTGCATTACACAAACTGAATTGGGATCAATTTCTGGAAAAAGCCTTTAAAAAAAACAACACGCAATTTGACTCTGTCAACATGTCAGCAAGCTCCAACAGTCAATGAAATGTCATAAGATGAAAATTCATCTTATTTCTGAGACTGGGTGAGCGACTGGTGGAACATCCTGTTTACCAAAAGATTTCAGCGACACATGATCTCTTATCACAAACTGATGAAGGGTGTGAGTGGAGGTGGGTGAGAATTTATTACATAAACTGTAGAATTTGTATGTTAATTTAGAAAAAAAAAAATGTTTTACAGTGAATATTTTAGGAATAGAGCTTAACCTTTTGAAAATGAAGCGCGTTTAATTTGATCATATTTTATGCATTTCATCTAACCATTTGAGGATTTGACAAAGAATACTCACCACATGCATTGCAGGCAGGTTGAGGATGTTGGTGAGGAATGATGCAGTCAGCAGAATAAATAACGTTGATCAAGACTAGAAGCAATAAATAAGGAATAAGTGAGTGGAAATGACCAATAAATGCACACAACAAATTAGAAAACTGGCATCATAGGATTAGCACAAATCTGCATTTTAGAAATTAGTAATCTTTATGCAAGGGTCAGAAATAAAAAGAAATCAATACAAGCATCAAAACAACTGCAGTTTAATTCATTTTCCCCATACATCAGTGTGTCCTGTTGATTATTTTCTGATCAATAATAAGGACATTTACCATCATTTACAGAAGACACCAAATAAAACGTCATTAATTAACACTAGTTTACAAAACAAAAACGTTTCAGACACATTTGGGTTATTTGATGACATATTAAATCATTTATATTACAAAAGTGCATTCACAAAATACTAATTAAATCGTTTCAAATGTGTATGCTACTATCCGTCAATCCACTTAACCTAGATTTTACTCATTTCTCAGCAAGAAGCTTTAGGCTATAAAAACACTGTAACAAATAATAATGTCAATCAAATTTGTCAACGAAACAAAATAAGCTGATAAAAATTAAAAGTGTATTTAAATTAAGGATACTTTATAGATAATTTGACACCTTTTAAATAGCTGCTTTGGTGAATGTCTTGACCTGTGCGCATCGAACTGTCAGTGCTGGTTGAAAAGCACGCGCCGCGGTCTCCAGTACGCATGCGCAGATCACCGCACGTTCGGGTTCCAGCTGTTGCGCATTCCACAGCACAGCGGAGCCGCCGCTGGCCAAGAGCGACAGCAGTCAGGAGTCCAGGACAGCGCCTTTAAAGTCACCAGAGAGCCACTGCTGGACTAGTCTAATCACTCTGGGAAGTAATTATTTGGAGCATATTGTTTCGCTAGTTTCATTTTGGAAACTTTCGGCAGCCAGGTGGAGTTTATAACTGAATAGGTTAGATCATTTCTCTCAGTGATTTGGAAGCGCAGAGTATATTTGGAGAAGAGCGCAACGCATCTTCAGTACGTGTGTGTGTTTGAAGCAGCCATACGAGATGACAGACATCGTTTCAGCAATGGTGAGAGTTTACTTTTTTCTGTATCAATCATTTATTTAATCTGCAAATATAAACCCTGAAGTAAACATTTAATCAATAGTTAGGCCGACCTATTTTCAAATTCAGTCACTCAAATTAAGCTGCATGGAGTCCCCGTGCGTTTATTTTTTAAATATAGGCTATATTTCTATAGAGTGAATGTAAAAAAAGACGTCTCTCTGCTGTCCCAGTTGTTGATTTCTTTTAGTCTAAGTTTCATTTTCATCACACCAAATAAACTTTTAATAAAACTCAACGGAGTGCTTGGTATGATACTGCAGAATCGAATCCGAATTGCAGTCTTACTTAAAAATAACTGCAAATAAATACCAAATAAATTGAAAATATTATATTTTTTGAGTGTGCCTAACTGAACAACCACTCAACCACTGTTAGATAGCGGATAAATAAACTGATAAATTGGACTGCTGTGTTTATTTATTTTGGCTGCAGTCACCTTAACTTCCCAAAATGAAAATTTGCTGTTAATTTACCCATTCTCAGGCCATCCTGGCTGTAGGAGATCAAGGATGTAGGTTTTTTCCCAGTAGAACAACATTTAGAAGATTTTTAACAGAAACTGTGGTATTTGGTGTTTCATAAAATGCAAGCCAATGGCTACCAGCAACTTGTGGTGTCAAAAAGACAAACTGTATAAGTAATATAACTGGCATTACTTGACATGACTGGCAAATACCTATATGACTCGATACAATAGAGGTTTTATGAAGAAAAACAAATATATTTTTTAATGTTTGAGTGAACTCTAACTCTAATCTATGACCAGCTCTTGGGTCTATGTGTGTTTTGTCTACTGAATTCATCACCGGCACTGAATCATGACTCATGACTGAGAGATAGGCATCGTACAGTAAACATCCAACATCAGACATTGAAATATCCCACATTTGAAATTACCTGTATAGATTATGAACCTGTGGCATGACTGCAGATTTCATTGTCTCTGCAAAAACAACATTAGAGCCCTCAAACCAGATGTTATGGTTGTAAAACACTGTCTTTTACACTCGGCACACAATGGCTATGAGTAACATGCAAAAGAGCAGCAATTATTTCATGAGTCAGTGCGAGAGGATGAAAAGAAATAAACACAGACAGAGTGAGATGCTACAAGTGATCCAGACGCTGTGGTTGTGAAAACATTGAACTTTGCACAATTTGGCTCAGGTGTGTTAATCTGCAATCCAGCTGACTCAAAGAGCTTTCTGTGATAAACAGGTGTGAAATCATTGTTGATTACTGTGCTGATGCCACAGAGACAGTAATCACATGTGCTGAGTAATGATTCTTTTAATAAATATAACCCCTGTGGCTAGCAAAATGTGTATTAAGTCTGGCTGAATTTAACAAACATCTGCCTGAAGTCATTCTCTTGGTTTCAAAAGAGAGTTTTCAAAGCCACAAAACATTTTGGGTTATTCAAAGTACATTCCAGTGAACAGCTCTTGATGATAAGAACATTTTCCCAATTTTTTGCGTTGGAAATTATTTATGGATGTTAAAGGTTCTTCTTAAAACCAGTGATGCAAAAGACTAAACTTCATGCTCCCCCTTTGGTGGTCTTCTCACAAAAAAAAGTGATATTTTAAAATGTTTTACTTCATCGAAATGGTACTGCATGAAACGTCATGACTTCTATGGCATTTGCTGGTTTGGATATGGGTTTAAAAGACTAAATGGTCTTTGAAAATCTCTAAATAAATAAATATATATATCCAATGAAAATGTATATGCTTATTCTCAATCTGCTTAAACTACCAAGGATCACAAGTGTGATTCCTAAGTGATAAATATACTGCACTGTAAAAATTAAAGGTTCCTGGAGGCACCTTTTGGGGTTCC
>CAIGQQ010030322.1:9074-23608 GCA_903798035.1 Danio albolineatus | reverse complement strand
TGAGTACTCAACAGGGTATTTGAAGCACCTTTACTTTTTACAGTGTGTATACAGTTATTTTATAATTATACACTCTCTGGCTACTTTATAAGGTACACCTTACTATTTATTACATGGCGTATTATCCTGCTAAGAAGTAGTTATCAGAAGGTGAGTATGCTGGTCATAAAGGTATGGACATGGTCAGCAACAATACTCAGGTAGGCTGTGGCATTGACACGATGCTCACTAATGGGCCCAAAATGTGCCAAGAAAATATCCCCTATACCATTACACCACCACCACCACCACCACCACCAGCCTGAACCATTGATACAAAGCAGGATAGATCCATGCCTCAAGTTTCGATGTGTTGTGCGTTCAGAGATGATCTTCTGCATACCTCGGTTGTAACAAGTGGTTATTTGAGTTACTGTTGCTTTTCTATCAGCTCGAACCAGTCTGGTCATTCTCCTCTGACCTCAAAACTGCCACTCACTGGATATTTTCACTTTTTCGGACCATTCTCTGTAAACCCTAGAGATGGTTGTGCGTGAAAATCCCAGTGGATCAGCAGTTTCTGAAAAACCCAGACCAGCCTGTCTGACACCATCAACCATGCCATATTCTAAGTTACTTAAATCACCTTTCTTCCCCATTCTGATGCTCGGTTTAAATTGCAGCAGATTGTCTTGACCATGTCTACACGCCAACATGCATAGATTTGCAGCCATGTGATTGGCTGATTAGAAATTTGCGTTAGCAAGCAGTTAGACAGGTGTACCTAAAAAAATGGCCGGTGAGTGTATATACTGTTATTAGAATTGTTAACAAAGAAAAATGTATCAATAAATGAATACAAATATTAATAAATAGATTACTGAATTATGGTCAGAGTGCACATGGATGTAGTGAGTGTTAAAATAATGTCAACATTTAAAAAAAAAATAAACAAAAACATGACAATCATACAGTGTTGAAAGTCAAGAGACAGCTTTGATTTGTACTCTGGCAGGGTATACTGATCTTTTAAAGTGGCTTGACATTGAAAAAGACAGTAAAGTCTCCTCAAAAGAAATCTCTGCTTTAGATGAATACTGTTAAAATAATATTACGTAAGGTTTTGCAGCCTAATGTGGATTTCCTTTTGGTTCTTATTCCTGCAGCTGTAACAACATTCCACTTTTTCATTTGTTCACATCAGAATTTGGGCTAATCGTTTGAGCGGTCTTAATATGCTTTTTCAGATCATTTAAAAAAGCATGCATTTTAATGGTGCAGGCAAATTATGTATTCAATCCCTCAAGTCGCTAATTGAAAAAGAAAATATCCGCAAGTCATGTTCACCATTCTGCCACAAATCGGTCCAAATTGCTATCGTAATTACAGTCTTTACAGCTAACTATTGTTATTTTTAAACATAACGCCACCAACATCCCCCTCCTCATGCAACATAATGATTTTCAGTGGCCTCATATAAGTCAAAGACTGGAAGCAGAGGAAAACCCAGAACAGAGAGCGGTTTGTCCACCTAAAAGATCCCGCATCATTGAGTGTCCAAGCCTTCGTAAATGAGCTGCATGCCATGAAGGGGATCCCATATTAAGCTGAGGTCCAGGCACAATGAGATCATTGTCACATGTGACGGACTGGACTAAATAAGCAGCACTGCTTCGCCACCTTTGAGAGATCTGATGAGCTTTCTATGCTGACATTGTTTAAGAGGCAAGTGTGTGGCTTTTAATAAAAGATGCTAAACCCTAATAAAACGTAAGCTTGACATGACATCTGTTAAATATATGATACTATACATTCAGAGGAGACACAAAGCCTGCATTCATGTATTTTCTTGGATGTAACACTGTGTTCAGAATGGACAGAAAAAAGCTGTTCAATTATAACCACTGTAAATTTGGATACTCATCACTGCAAATAATCATATTTTGCAGTTCAGTGAGACAGATGTTGATCCAGCCGATGCTCTAATTACTTCAGTTCATTGAAGAATTGTCAGGTGGATTCTAAACGTGCTTTTTGAACTGTTCAATAGGAGAACCGGCTCATAAGAGTCTTGTTTTTCAAGAATCTAACTATACTGAAAACAATGTATGTTTTGATCCACTAAAAAGAACAGGATCTCGAGAGTGATTCATTTCTGGAATCAGACTTCATTTTGTTGCACTTAAAATGATTCATAACAGTCATGTATTCACAAATTAGACTAAATGATTCACTCTGGCTTCAGTTTCCCCATGACATGCGCTATAGGTGAATCGGGTGACCAAAATTGGCTGTAGTATGTTAGTGTATGTGTGAATGTGAGAGTATATAAGTGTTTTCCAGTAATGAGTTGCAGTAAAGGGCATCCGCTGCCTCAAGCATATGCCAGAATAGCACCCGATTCGAATGTTATCACTCGATTGAATGGGCATTATCAGTGTTTATCAGCTGATAAATATGGGCCAGTGGGAGCCTTCTGGTAGGCTCAGAAGGCAGTTATCATTCATCTGCCTGGTTAATTAGCTACACTAATAGAGAAGACTCCAGATCCAGAACTGTTTTTACATTACTGTGATGGTTGGGTTTAGGATTGGGGTAGATGTTATAACAAAATACAAGTAATACGAAATTGAATAGATAATATAAATAAATTATCATTAACCTCCTAGGGCTTAGTGGCCACATATGTGGAGAGCACATTTTGGCTCTTATGTCCACAATTGTATACTTTGTCATCACAGTGTCATCCTGCAACTGTTTTGCAGCCTATAAAATGTCCCAAACACTATTTTTAACTGTCCAAAATAGGCAAAAAAAATTGGTTTTACGCTGTTAGTCAAAACATGTTCAAAAAATATGTGTGTATGTGTTATTAACCACGAGTCCACATATATGGACATCATTTTTCTCTAAAAGTACATCATATCAAAAGATGATACTTAGGTTTTATTGGGCCTTAAGAGGGCCTGAAGAGGTTAACTTCTTGCCACAGCCGTAAGTGATCTATAACTGATTAACCATGTGGATGGATGATAACAGCCTTCTGAGCCTACTAGTTGGCGCAGAAGACCCCTACTAGCCCATATCTATCGGCTGATAACCACTGATAACGCCCATCCAATAGAGTGATAACATTCAAATTGGCTGGGAATAGTTGGTGGTTCATTCTGCTGTGGCAACCCCTGATAAATAATGGACTAAGCCAAAGGAAAATGAATGATTGACTCTAAAAGACCTATATCAGACCTTTTCCATGAAGAGCCTTCAACATCTATTCCAGAAAAGTAATGGGAAATGTTCTTTTAGATTCAAATGTTTTTCACATTAAGAAAAAAAAAAACTTAGTGAAAGAGGAAATATAGGTCTTCAATAGCATTACTGTGAACTGATAATAAAGGTTCCTCAAGGAACCACAGATGATAACAAAGAAAGTTAAGTTTTAAGACTGGCAGAAAACAATAAATAGAAAGCTAGAATCCCATTCTGGTCACAGCTCATATATGCAGGGCAGAAAGATGAACCCAGCCATCACGACCAAGATCAGCCTACGCCAAACGCATTTGGAAATGACCTGGAAAGCGAGCGCGTTTCTGCCAGTGATCTTGTTATATCTGATGGGGGAAAGGAATGAAAACAGGGGAAGGCTGACAGACCGTTTCCCTTTTTAAATCTCCCACCCGTCTGCCGAAACGCTAACCTTGTTTGTGGCCGTCACCACCCGTCCTGCAGCTCTGGGTGAGACTTTGAAATGTGCGATGCCTCTTTGATCGTCCCATGTGTGCTACAGCTGAGTTTTCAGGAATGTCCTCCCACATCGTGTCTTGCGCAAAAGCACAAAGTCTCAAAAAGCTTTCGTGTAAAATTCTGGGCTTGATTACTCCATCATAGATCTGATGTCTCAATATTCTTCTGTCCGTCTGTCTCCGCTGTCTTATCTCTCATCCTGTCTCTGTGGCTCATAAAATTAATGTTGTTTTCAAATTAACACTCGCCCCCCTCTTCCTTCCCCCGTTTGATTTCTTTCCTGCGTGTAAAAAACCCGCAGTCTTTATGAACAATCTGGCTTGTTTGTTAGCTGCCTGAACATGCCTGAACATTGCAGTTTTTACCTGGATCAAGAGGTCTTGATGATTAAAGCCATAGTCAGGGTCACCGAACAAAGATCTTCCAGCGTGTAAATAGCAAACCTGCCCTTATCGCCCCACAGTCGCCCACATCTGTAATCCTACAAGCTGATTGGACGGAGAGGTGCTAGAAAGGAATGTAGCTGGTATTTTGATCCTGGGGTGACATACCTAAGCCGTTCTCCAAAGCAAAATACTGGGACATTCCTGCAGGAACACGCCTGTCTACCTGTCAGGAAAAGAGGGCAAAGAGAGTTGAGGAGGGGCTTTATGGTTCATGTGCAGTTGTTGTTGAACTATAAAGTGGGTCATGTAACAGTCAAGTGCCCTCTTGGGAACTTGAAGGGTGTTAAAAGTTGCATAGAAGTTACATTTGACCATGCAGTTAAAAACGAAAGGAAATTAACCTCAGTTTAAATCTGTGAATAGAGATTATTTCATGTTTAGCTTAATTCAGGTGAGGTTACGGATATCTAAATAAGCTTATCTACTTATATAACATGCAATATAACAGAATGCAATATAATAACAGCTGCTCATTACCTGTTTTTTGTACCAATAATTTATATGAAAAACCAAGATATTTTATTGTTTCAAACTATTACAGTGTCAATAAACGTCAGTCACTTTGTAGATGAGTTAATTTTTTCAGAGGAGAGATCAAGGTCATATACTGTAATTCATTCAGTTTCATTACATTCAATTCATTACAGAAGGGTAAAAAAATACTGAAAACACCTGTAAATAATAAGCTTTGGACACTTTCTGTAAAAATTCACAGTTATGCAAATGTTAATAAACATATCCAAAGGTTTGGAGTCACATAATTGCATAGAATGTTATAAATACTCTTAAAAGTGACTAGGAAGATTCCTTCTTCTTGTTTTCCTCTTGTGTTTGTGTTGATTGCGTTGCGTTATTTAGAAAGCCCTATCTGACTGTGTGTTTCTGTTGTTGCCTGTTTTGTGTGCACGTTGTCCGTCCGTCATTCATATTCCATCTCTCATTCACTGTGTTACGAGGCTTGGACGAAGCGGACAGGTATAAGTTCACGTGACATACATCTTGCAATATGTAGGACTACTCTTGTCTTGTGTAAAGTACATTAGGTTAGGGGCGAGTGCCACCCCTTGTACTTTTTCGATAATTAGGACTCGGAAGACTCTTTGCGTTTGTTATTTTGATTCATACATTTAGTTAGTTAGATGATTCTGGGGAGTTGGATATTGTTTGGGTTTTGTTCTTTTCATTTCTTTAGCGCTGCCCACGTCCCTTCTGCCAGCTTTCTTGTTTTTCCCGTCCTTTGTGTTGTATATATTGTAAATAGTATATTTTTGCTTTACTTTTGTTTTCTTTATTTCTGATTTATTCGTTGTTTTTGTTCACTTTGGGTATTGTAAATAAAGTCACACATTTCGGTATTACTTTGGTTGTCTTTTGCACTTGATTCAATGTTGGTATAAATTTATTTTAATTTTATAAATGTCAAACCCCACTATCCCTAGACATAACATCAAGGGGTTTGGAACACTGTTTTAAATAATTGAACTTTTAACTGGAAGTCTATGTACAGTATAAAATTACTGCATGTTTGTTGAGAAATTGAGCCCTTCAAAATATTTCTAAATCTAACAGACTCCAAACCTTTCAACAGTAGTGCACTTAAGCGTGCCTAAAAATGTTTGACATTTTTCCCATTCCTTCAGTGTTTGGTTATTAGATATTTGTTTTATTTTATTATCACAAATGTAAATGTTTGTTTTACCACATGCCTATATTAGGTAGCGCTAAAAACACTTTATTTTTTTGCTTCCTTTTAAACATTTTGTTAACTCAAGTATACTAACTATTAACTAACTCTCATTGCAGTATTGGTAGATAGTTTAGGGTTGGAATAATAGAATAAGTTGACAAGCAAAGATTGTTATAGTTACTATAATATATGTTGGGAGGCCATTAATAAAATAACTCCTATGTGGTTGCAAAAACACTATACAGTCAACAGGATGTCTAAAAGGGGCTTTTTAAAATAAAATTTACCTATATTTTTAGTCAGTTTTTAAAATAAAATATCAGTGGTCAACATTACAAACAGAACTTTACTCTTAACATGTTACCAGTATGATGAACAGCAGTATAGAAGTGTGGCTGTAGGTTGGACCCAAGCGTGTGGATTGGAAATGAGGGTGTTTGAACAGCAGTGACCTCATTCAGGAAGTCAGTTTTGTATCTGAGGAAACTCTCAGGCTGAGCGGGAATGGCACACAGAGGATGGCGAGAATGCAATGGGTTAACAAACAATTAAATGCATGATTGCCATTGCAAAATATATAAAAATATATTTTCATATTATTTTAAATATAGCTGAAATGGGCTGACATTGTGACTTTACACAATATTGTTAATATAACATAATGGAACATGTCCAGAAATGGTTTAAGAAACTACTGTTTATTGCTGTGTAGTAACTACAGTATACTATAACTGAAACTACCCCTGAAACTAACCTTGACCTTAACCTATATACCCCAGTACTTTCTAAAATACTTGTATGTACATGTGCTGTACAATAAAATGTGATCGAAAACCATTTGTTTTAAACTGGCATCTAAAAACATTTGGTTTGATGTTTAGCTTAACTGATTGTAATTACATTCATTCATTTTCTTTTTGGCTTAGCCCCTTTATTAATCCGGGGTCGCCACAGCGGAACGAACCGCCAACTTATCCAGCATTTGTTTTACGCAGCAGATCCCCTTCCAGCCGCAACCCATCTCTGGGAAACATCCATACATTCTCATTCACACATGTACATACACTACGGGTAATTTAGCTTACTCAATTCACCTGTACCGCATATCTTTGGACTGTGGGGGAAACCGGAGCACCCGGAGGAAACCCACGAGAACACGGAGAGAACATGCAAACTCCACACAGAAATGCCAACTGACCTAGCCGAGGCTCGAACCAGCGACCTTCTTGCTGTGAGGTGACAGCACTACCTACTGCGCCATTGTAATTACATTTAAGTTTAATTACATTTCATACATTGAAATTACATTAATTGTGTCTAAATACGTGTTTGTACTTGGGTTAAATACCATTTGAATCAAACTGACAAGAGATTTATATCAACATGGATTTGTGTTGTACCCATACGAAACTGATTCTTAAATTCTTGTTCTAAAAATGTCTGACAAAAAAGTATTATATAGAAACTATTAATTTTTTTGTGTGTGCCATTTGTTGCTGAGGGGGAAAATAAATAAACAGGACATGCATTGGGAAAAAACTTAAATCACACATTGTTTTGATGCTTGAAACCCTCTTGGTGTACGGAGTCTGCATGTGCATGTGTTTGTGGGTGTGTGAGGTTAGCTTAAACGTATCTGGGCCCCTTTGTGTGTTAACTCTAGGGTGGCAAGAGCCATTTCTCACTACATCTCCACTGGCATGGTATGCCAAACACTCCCAATGACTCGTGGGAAATAGTAGGCACGGAACATTCCTGCCTTTTCCTCCCACTCTCTGTTGTTTTTTTGTCCCCTGTGGACTGGTTTTCACACACATTGTGACCTGTGTTACATGTAGAGCTGGATTAGAGACTGCGAGTGTGTTCACTCTGATGTTTATGGCCCTCGGGGGCTGTTTTGTGAGGGTCTCTCAACTACTATCCTGTTACTGGTGTGCCATTAAACATAATAGCTTTTGCCTTATCTGTATTCAGTCAGTGGTGTTCAAACTAGAACTGACAGATAGCCAGCAAGTGTTTGCTGATGTGGGCTGAAGTGTGTTTTTGTAGACATCATACTGAAGTTGTGAGTGGACAATGCAGTTGATTAGGGTCATTTTAAGGGGTTAGTTAATTATTTACTTCAGTACCTTCATGCCTTTCCACATTATATTCCATGGGGGAAAAGAATGCATTGTGAAGAATGTTCATGCTGGTCTTCTCCATAAGACAGAAGTTTAAGACCACCAGGCATTGCTGCAATGGTTGCTACATGAAATATAGAAAAAATATGGCATTAGTTGATGTAAATATGCTGTCAAAAGTGAAAGCCAGACATTTCTTTTTTTCATTTTCTTTCTTTCGTTCTTTCTCTCTCTTTCTTTCTTTCTCTCTTTCCTTCCTTCTTCATTTCTTTCTTTCCCGTTCCCTTTCCTTCATGCCAACTTATGCTTATATTGCTTGAGGTGCAAATCAGATATAGTTATTTCAAAAGTAAAACTAGATGTTTAAGTCTTCTTTGAACGCTTTAGAACTAAATTTGCATAGACATTTTTACTGTCAATTGTATTTTAATCAAATAAATGCCCCATGACTAACATAATACAAAATCATTGTCCCCCTTTTTAGAATGGTATGCTTATTAATTAATTAATTAATAATTATTTTATTTATTTATACTTTTTTGTAGTTTGACAATGTCTGTTTGTAGTTTGACACTCACTTTTTTGTGTGTGCACTCACAATGAAAATATAGCTTAACTTGTATTTCTACTCCACCTAAAACGAAAACAATATGTGGGAGTAAAGTCTGTACATTTTTTGATGATTACATTCAAAGTTATACAACAAGTATGTGTACATTTAAACATCTCTTTGTTTTCCATGTGTGGTACAGGACACAGAGGCAAACTGTCCTGCGAGTATCCTAGAACCCGAGTCAGACCAGAGCCTCAATTCTCCTAAAGTAAGCAGACCGTATTTAAGCCCTTTATTTTGACTCAGGAACTTTTAATGAACTTGAATAATTTCTTTCAGAGTCCACCGTTGGATTTGATTGATACAGGAAAAGGACTGAAGGTACAAACTGCAACCCCTCATCTGGTCAGTCTGGGCAGTGGAAGACTCAGTGTGGCCATTACACTTCTACCGCTAAAAGAGGGTATGAGCTTTTGTCTCTCTGTTTGATTTTTCTTATCGCATGATCATCCCTCCCTCACACACACACATTAACCCAAATATCTATGAACAATAGCCTGAAAAGATTAGATCTGTAAAGAAGACCCTCCATCTATGTGTGCCTTCATGAAATAGTGGCTCCATGTGGCTTTTTTCTTCTTTGTTAGCTTAGGTTATCGTAAAGGAAGAGAGAGAAAGGATGGGGGTTTCTAATGTAATATTCCCTGTGCCGGAAGCAGGTGTGTTTTATTTAGTCTTTGCCTTAAAGAGGGTCCACCTGTCTCTGATTACACTAGAGATGTAATGGTGGGAAAATTACCTGTAAGTTATCGGTATTATCCCTCTTTTGTTGAAATGAGTTGAGAATATTTAAAAAGAACTGATACACAAAAAAGCATTTCTGTATTATATCTGAAAATTAATAAACAACATATAATATTTGCAGATCTATGCTATTTTGTGATCATAACGAACATTAATGTGGATCTCTGTGAGGTCAAAGTTTTCTGAACGTAGGTTTTAATTAACAGTAATATGCTTGCAAAATTGCTAGCCTGATATCTCAGGGGGCTATTATGTTTTCCAGTCATGCTATCAAATATTGATTCAACCTGTCCGTCGCACTTATCATTTATTTGCCATCTTAATGAGAAGTAAAATATATAGTCTATTTCAGTGGTTTTGCATTCTCTCAAAAATTTATTATTTATATTATATGTAATTTTGATGCATCGAGGAACTACTCTCAATATGTGTTTGAATTTACGTGTTAGCGTAAGAACCAGTACTTTGGTACAAAGTAGATAAAAGAACAATAAAAGGTAAGCCTACCAGGTTTTCACATCATTTTTACGATAACATTAAGTAAAATGTGGTAATTTTCAAAGAATATATACAGTATGTAGCCAATAGGGAATTCAATTATATATTTGTATTTAGTAATTGTATGTATTTGATTTTATTTGGCTGAATTTTGGGGGGCTAGTAAAAAAACTGAAGAGGATTTTTGCCCGAAGGGGATTTAGAAATTTTGAATATTTTGAAATTTTGCGAGCCCTTTGTAATTTAAATAAGGAAATCAATGTACATCTAAAAACTACACAAGTAATGTATACATAATACAATGACTTCAACAGCAATGACTTATAAAACTCTACAGTGTCTCTTGTATCCCAATGAACACTGAGCTCTCGCTTTATTCAAATGCAACTTTGTGATGCGGAGGAAATTAGTATTATGATAATGAACAGATGAGATTTTTAAACATAAATAAATAAATACTTTATGTCCACCTAATTGTTTACAGTTTATTGTGAAATTCTGCACGTGATAAAGGTACAATAAATGTATATTTTCTTAAATGTCACACATTTTATGGAGAAGATTCACATTAATTATAAGTGGTATATATTATATATCCACCAATATAAACGACATACTGCATCTGCAAAAAAAAAAAAAAAAAAAAAAAAACCTGATGCTGGCTTTGCAGGATTTTCCAACATGGTTTTAAAAGGATATGTCATCCAACAATGAAAATGTTTTTCTTCTGTTGAGCACAAAACAAAATATTATGGAGAATGTTGGAAAAAGCAGCCATTACCATCCATAGGAATACAATTTTTTATAAAATTTCCCCAACATTCTTCAACATATCTTCTATATATCTATATATCTACAAACTTGAGCAAGTAGAAGGTGAGTAAATGATGACAATTTTCATTTTTGGGTGAACTGTATTCATTTAATAATATTTAAAATTTGAACAGTACCACTATTACTGATTTTACAATAAACCTTCAGAACTTTTTAATAGGGTTAATTGTGAAACCATTTATTGTTCCATCCCCTGATTCCATGTTGTCAAGACTGTTCACTTCTGCACACATAAAGCTCATTCTTCGCTCATCTTATCACGGTCACTATAGTAAACAGTGGAATGCAATCTGAGAATGGCGCAGGAAATGAAGTACGCAGCCTATCAGAATAGAGACAGGACAAGAAGTCAAGCTGACTTCCTCCCAGCGGGAATGAGCAATAAAGTCACAGTTATTATTACAGAACAAACGCACACAAAGACCAGTTTAGACTTGCTATTTCAAGGCAGGTTAATTACGTTTTGATATAAAGAGCAAATATTTGACCATTTCCGCTAGTAATAGACTGTGAGGTGTTAAAGTCAATCTGTAACGGGGGGACTTGCGTCACTGGTTGAGTGTGTGTGCCAGCAGAGGTCAGAGGAGAGTGGAGATTTAAAACACACACACCTCATTCTTTGGAGCAGTAAGTCTCCATGCCAGAAACTTTTTTTATCCAGACGGTGAATAAAATTGACGAACATGCGAAAATATGCTATGAAAATTTTTATCTAGAACTTTGGACAGTGGAGAAGTATGCGAATGGCTAAATATTCGCAATTGTATACTAAAGCATTGAAAAATTCCAGTAGTATCTGGATGCAGCCTTTATGAAGCAAGCTGAGATTGCTTCACTCAGCGATGCAATGTCAGACACAATGCACTCAATGGAGTGAGTGACGCCACTGTGACGGGTAGGGTTAGGGGTGGGGTTAGGTGAGTGCACTAAAAAGCATTGGATGCAGCTCAAATTGCACTGCACCAGGTCTGCATCCAGACCCCTCTAAAAAATTCAGCTTTTATTCCCATCTCATATTTACATATCACTTTAATTTTATGTAATTTAGATCGACAACCTATTTACTGACAGATACAACAAATAAAAACAAATAAAACAAAAATGGCTATTATTAAAAACAATTAGAATGGAACATTTTTGATGGAAGTTTTAGGTGGTACAATCATAACCGATATTATATTTGGAAGCAGATAACTGATATATAGGCCAACAAACACAAATGTACAATTTTATATTTTCCTGAGCCTGATTAATACAACAAAAGGCAAAAAACCCATATATAACTACAGAAAACTACAAAGAAGACCTTCTTTTGCTAAAATCATTTACAAGTTAGACCAACTGGATAAAACAATGCATGACGTGTCACCGATAATTATATATATACAGTTGAAGTCAGAATTAGTAGCCCTCCTGAATTATTAGCCCCCCTGCATATTATTTTAAAACTTTTTTGTATCATCGTATGCATATTTTATCCTTGCCATAATAACAGTATGTAATATTTTACTAGATATTTTTCAAGGTATTAGTATTCAGCTTAAAGTGACACTTAAAGGCTTAACTAGGTTAATTAGGAAAGTTTGGGTAATTATGCAAATCATTGTATATCAGTGGTTTCCTCTGTAGACTAGGGAAAAAAATATTGCTTAAGGGGGCTAATACTATTGACCTTAAAAAAAGTTTAAAAACATATAAATGTTTTTGTTCTTGCTGAAATAAAACAAATAAGAAGAAAAAATATTCTAGGAAATACTGTGAAAAATTTCCTAGCTCTGTTAAAATTCACAAGAGGGCTAATAATTTTGACTTCAACTGTATATATATAGTATTTCACCAATATAATTGCAGCACATACAGTATAAATGTATCATACTATATAGTATAAGCACAGTTGTTATGCTTTGAGAGAGAGTTTAATGTTGGAACAATCAATAAAACAGTTTTTCTTTCCACAAATAAACTTCATTGTAAATTCAATTTAATTCATGTTTATTTCTATAGCGCTTTTACAATGTAGATTGTGTCAAAGCAGCTTAACATAGAAGTTCTAGGAAATTGTGTCAGTCCAGTTTTCAGAATTTAAGTTCAGTTCAGCGTGGTTTAAATTTCTCTACTAAAAGTCCAAATACTGAAAAGCAAATCCATAGATGTGCAGCTCCACAAGTCCACAAACACACATAAGTACACTTGTACCAATTAATATTTAATCTAGATCCATGATCAGGATTTAACATAACCTGAAAATCACTCTGTACTCTAATAGTGAACGTTTTCATCAAAATTCAATTTAAAAAGCCTCCAGGAGGCAAAGACGTAAAACCTCACAGTTGGTGAGAATATTTCAGCACTCAATAAAGCTGTCGGCTGAACGAACAGCAGAGCAACATGCAAAATTTACTGATGAACTGATTAAACTCAGATTCATGTAGCCTTGCATTTCTTACAGCCAACATTAATACAAATTAAACTCGCAAATCTCATACTTACAAAATGAGTGTCTTTCTATTCCAGGAGTGACACGCATAGGTCGCGATGACGCCCCTGTACCTCAGGACATCACTATTGAAGGTCCGGGCATTGAAGCGGAACATTGTAGGATTGAAAACAGAGGAGGGGTCGTCACCCTTGACCCCTGCGGACACCTGTGTTCACTCGACGGAGTCCCTGTAACCAGACCAACACAACTCACACAAGGTAACCAGGAACTGCAAATGCATTAGGGTTGTTGACGTGGCATTGCATTTTCACTGTCACACATGACAAAAATCAATATGAATACTGTCTTCTTTTAAAATGCTTTTCTTTTTTTTTAAGTTTTTCTTCCATGGATCTCTTTTTATAAAAACTGCTGCGTTATTAACTTGTTTACTTTAAAGTTTTTCAAATTTTTAAGAATAATCACCAAACACAGCCAATGCCAGCAAATAATAATAGTAATAAATGTGAAAAATAAATTAACAATTAATATATATAATTTATGTATAATAATAGCGTTTTTATTTATTTATTTTTACATTTTTGAGTCAAATCTTAAACGTCCTGAAGCGTAGTACAATAAAGTTAAGTACCGTACCGTTTAGTGCAGTGAGTCACGTGACAAGAACAGACCACTCAGCTTCATACTTTGTATTGAATATACACATTTCTACTCTAGTCCAAAATGAAAAACTACAAAATGAAAATACCAATCAATTTTATAATATAGTTGATCAAAAGTACCTTTCAGACAGAGGTTCAGCAGACTTTGACTATACATTTGTTCTCTTTAAAAAGAAAGTACTTAGCTAACGTGTACCTTAGATTTACATTAGACAAATACTTTTCTTATTCTTATTTTTCATACCTACATAGACGGTATGCACCGATTGAATCAGCATATGAATTTCGGTGCCTAATTTTAGTGCTTCTGGTGCTGCGACAAGGGTGTACTGTAAGCGACAAGAGGTGCAAAGGCACACATAGGTACACATTGCATCACACCATCTCTAAATATTTCATTGTAAACAACTTTGAGGGATGGGCGCCACGGTGGCGTAGTGAGTAGCACGTTCACCTCACAGCAAGAAGGTCACTGGTTCGAGCCCCTGCTGGGTCAGTTGGCATTTCTGTGTGGAGTTTGCATGTTCTCCCTGTGGTTGTGTGGGTTTCCTCCGGGTGCTCCGGTTTCCCCCACAAGCCCAAAGACATGCGGTACAGGTGAATTGGGTAAGCTAAATTGTCCGTAGCGTATGAGTGTGAATGAGTGTGTGTGGATGTTTCCCAGAGATAGGTTGCAGCTGGAAGGGCATCCGCTGCGTAAAACATATGCTGGATAAGTTGGCGGTTCATTCCGCTGTGGCGACCCCAGATTAATAAAGGCACTA
>CAIGQQ010030319.1:875478-893786 GCA_903798035.1 Danio albolineatus | reverse complement strand
GGAAGGAAGGAAGGAAGGAAGGAAGGAAGGAAGGAAGGAAGGAAGGAAGGAAGGAAGGAATGGAGGAAGGAAGGAAGGAAGGAAGGGAGCAAACAAAAGTAAGAACAAAGGAAAGAACAAAGGAAGCAACAAAGGAACGTAGAAATGAATGAATGAATGAATGGATGAATGAATGAATGAACGAAAGTATGAACGAATTAGGGAATAACACAAATGGACAAACAAGCAAACTAAAAAGAAAGAAATCAAATGAAGAACAGTGAAAAAAACAAACAGAAGTAGAGCGTAGTGGGCTGACAGTGACCTGCACCTGCAGTGTTGTTAATGAGATCCGATTGTTAACTACATACAGCAGCGCTCAATAACACCACACTACAGCTCCAGCACCACAACACTATAGATTCCTCATATATCCCGCCACCGAATTGTGTTTGCTGTGAGATATGATAGAATCGCAAAAGAACTGAATAACAGATTGATTTCCTTCTCTTCTCTTGTTTTTTTTTTCCACAACATATTTCTCCACTTGCAGAAAATGAAATTGGCATTTCTGTTTAAGCTTGAGCGATTGATTTTTTCACCTGCTGGGTGGCTTGTAATAAGACATGAAAGAGAAAATCTTTGAGCCTTTAAGAAGAAAAGAAAAAAAACATGTCTGAAGTATCCACTTGATCATAAATCAACTTTATAGGTTCAAGAGTTCTTGATGCTTTCAATATAGCTAATTTCATCACTGAACTGTTTGTGTCATTCATGAATATTCAAACACCCTTCACCAATCTTACGTCTAGAGTATGCCCTATTCTCTGAAAAGCATTGATGAATACCTCTGAAAGTGTACAGATTCAAAACGTTTTATACCTATATTCACTTGGAATTGGATTTATGAAAAAGCAACAGTGGACTAGAGCTGTTTGGCTATTGGTTAAAATTGCCTAACACTGCTTAAACCATAACAGATGACATGTTTGTACTAGGTAAAGGTACTTTATCATACCTTTAAAGTCATAATAAAATCAAAATTTACTCAAGCTTTTGTTTTTTTATGTTTGTTATAATCGATGTATCTGTGCACTTCATTCGTTTGTAAACATTAACTTGCCCTCATAAACTTTAATAAAATACGATAACCTTCCCTCCCCCTCGAAACAACTTTCTTCACTTCCTGTCACATGGAATACCTTTAGGGCGGAGCTATCTTAGCATGTCTTATTTCTGCCCTACCTTTTTTAAACACTGTCTTTATTTATTGTTTTACTGTCCGTTCACACCGAAGTTGGCGAGAGCTTCAACGTTTGCTCTGGCCACCCTGGTGACAATGGTATTTGCCTTTCCTGTTCCGCCAACAAGAGCGTCAAAATTTCATACATTGATCTCGCATTAAAAGGGGCCAATGCAGCATATCAGCAAGTCCATTACATTCCTGCATTAAAAAAATCATTTCTAGTGTAAAAATGTTGCGCCCCTTTTATTTAATTAGATTAACTATGGAAGATCAAGTTGTTGTTTGTGCTGTGGCTTTATTCCACTTATCCAATATTTCCATGTGTCTAAAGTATTCTGAAGCAACGACACTGTTTTGTTGTTATAGTTAGCATGAGATTTTTTTTTTTTTTTAATTAATTTAAGATTTATTTTGGGTCTTATTTAGATAGGACAGTGATGAGACAGAAAGCAAAGTGGGAGAGAGAGAGGGGTGTAGGGTTGGAAAATGTCCTCGAGCCAGGATTCAAACTCGGGACGCCCTGACGTTCTACTGCACCATATGTTCTTCGGGTTCCTCTCAAGTGGTGGACTTCTAGATTCCGATTGCTTGCCGCTGAACCAAGTCATAGCTCATTACCATGAAGTTGACTTGATCTCAACTCTCCTCAACGCCCACACTGGTAAAGACACGGCGCGCCGCTCCTCACCACTTATCGCAGCTGGCTCCTATTGAAAATGACTGACTTCTGGCTACTTTGACCCTCTCGCCGCTTTTGGTGTCAAAGCACAGTTAGAAACTTTTAACATGTACCAACCAAAAAAAAAAAAAAAAGAATTACAATTGGAAGTATATAAATAAATAAATTATTAAATGGATGTACATGAATATACAATACCAAGGTATCAAAAAAAATGATGATACAAGATAAAAGTTATATGGACAAAAGATTTGTATCAGCTTCAGAAATCCTATATAGGGATTCAACATTTTGAAAAACTTTTCTTTCTGCCCTACTTTTGTCTGTTCGTCAATCTTCGTTCATTTTGTTAGCAATGCCCATCTTCCAACGATCCAAATGGCTGGCAAAGGACAAATTATGCGCCACCCTTAATTTTTTCCTCATTTCAGGACTGTTTAAAACAGTTGTACGTCATGATATGGGAAGAATGGTTAATATTAACTTCAGTTTCATGCAGATTTTAAAGGGGACCCTTTATGCCCCTTTTCACAAGATGTAAAATAAGTCTCTGATGTCCCTAGAGTGCGTGTGTGAAGTTTCAGCTTAAAATACCACACAAATGTTTCTGTATAACTGCCACTTTTAGGCTTTGATCCAAATTGTGTCGCTTTGGTGAATCTGTGAATCACCATAGCGGCAGATTCGAAACATGACTAGCATTATCTGTGTGAAAATTTATAACACCGCTTAGTTGCTGACATTATCTACAGCATGTACATACTCTAATGGCGAACAGCTGCTTCTCACTCAGGGCTGTTGCTTTTTTTTGCCTCTTCTAGGATTTTTTCTGTTTCTTATTGTTGTTTTCTTTTTTTGTACAACGCTTTTGGTTCCACTTGTGTTGTCGAAAGTGCTTTATAAATAAATTGAGTTGAGTTTATGCTAATGAGGGAGAGATTGTCACTAATGTGCGGGGCTTTCCCCTTTTCATGACGCATACAAAGAGAGAATGTCAATTAAAGTGTTTCTGCATACTGTTTTTATGAAGTATGATTATAAAAAAATAGAGTTCATAAATTGTTACCATTAAAGGCTGGTTATATGCACACGATATTACCTCGCATCTGTGTTTAAACCCCTTATAAAGTGATTTTTGCATTATATGTCCCCTTTAAGATACCAATATGGATCCATTAGGTACAAATGTGTACCTTCCGACAATGTAACTCTAGCAAGGACTTTATGTGGTTGAGTTTTAATGTATTTTATTTAAATATTATTCTATTTAATCAGCTTTTTACACTCTCGGATTCACATTTATGACTTCTTGTTTACTTCTGTATTCTTTTTGCATAACTAAGTTAACGTTCAGAGGCTACATAACACACTACCGAAGTAATGCGACATTGAGAGCGGTATGTCATTAGATGAGAGGGAATTCAAGCAATTTGCGGTGTTGGAATTCAGGCTGTTTTGAAAAAGACAGAAGCAGCTGACTACAGGAAAAAAAAAAACTGCTTTTATTCGGGGCGAGCAAACAGCACAATAAAATCATTTAAAACGAAGCGCCACAAAGAGTCATGCGAGTTAACCGTTATGTCTCAGACAAAGATAGAGCTCCTACTGCAAGACAAATGAGCGGCTGCGTTTCCTACAAAATTGGGTACGCTGGATGTGTTCTTAGCGCAAGCATTTATATCCTTCTCTTGACACGTCACCATGTTGCATAGCCAATCTTTGAGTCATTATGCACAAGGCCTCATTTTTCTTAATGTTTGTGTGTCTGCAGTTCTGGACGAGTCAGTAAGTCAGTATTGTCCTTTCTTTTTTTCCTTTTTTAAATCTTTTTTTGCACAAGAATACAATAATATTGGGATAAAACAGAGAAAATAAGCCATAATGTGAAAGAGGCAGAAGACTAAAAAGCTTATTTAGAGCCTCTACCTAAACAACAACAACAACAACAACAATAATAATAATAATAATAATAATAATAACAATAATAATAAAAACAACAACAACAACAACAACAACAACAACAACAACAACAACAATAATAAAAATAACAATAATAATAATAATAATAATAATAATAATAATAACAAAACAACTGCATTTCAACCAATGCTAATTTACAGTTACAAGTGAATAATGAATACAGACAAATGAAATTATAAAGTCACAAACACACTAGATCTGCACAATAAATCGTTTGATCATCAATATCGCAATGTGTGTATCTATAACAGTCACATCGCAGGATTAAATCATTTACTAAAGAAGAAATTACTAAATATTATTATTTTTAAATAGTTTATACAAGGATGACCATGCTATTTTATGCTTGATTGGTCAATTTCTGTACTTAAATACAGTCAGACTCTCCAAAACACCATAAAGCGCTGTTTATTTACTTTTATTTCGGCTTTGTTGTATTCATATATACTTGTAATTCATTACAGTTTATGCAAACACACTGATAGAAGAAGAATCGATCATCCCAATTGATCTAAATGAATGAAATCTTTCCAAAAAAAGCTATTAAATTCATCTGGCGAAATTATATTCATATCACAATGTCTGATTTTTCCAATATCGTGCAGCCCTAATACACAACAATACAATAAAATTAAATCAGAAATAAATATAATTATTTTAAAGTTACAGAACAACATTAAAGAGATTCATTATGCATAGGGATGGGTATTGTTAAGGTTTTAATAGTATTACTACTTTTATTGATATCACTTATCGATTCAGTACTTTAACAGTACTCTTATTGGTACTTTTTTGTAGTTATCAATACAAATACAATTCTACTTTTGACCGTTTGGTTCTCTCCAGCACTCTATTAAGCACAAGCTTACTAGCTGTTTGTGCGCGAGTCTCATGTTGTGTGTGTGCACTTTATACTGGCTGATTTATACTTTCGCCTGTGCCCGCAGCGTGAGCCTCTGCTGAGTGCGCGCATACAACCGAGAACTGTGAAGGATTTTATACTTGACGCGCTAGCAATACTGGGCGGAACAAGACAAACATTTCTCACCTGAGAAATGGCAACGGTGCAGACGAATATCTAATATCACAAATTAGAAAAGGTTGGTCAGTTAAATCATGCTACTGTAGGTAACGTTTGTTTAGTAATAACTCTCCAGTACCTTTAGCAGAACCATACTTTGGTCTTTTAGAATTTAGCACCGGTACGGATAAAGTACAGAGTTTCGGTACACATCCTTACTTATGCATCTCTTAAAACCTGTTAAAAAAACTTTTTTCATGTTGTATCATTTTTAAATCGTTCCATGATTTAATAGTAATAACATTTAATTAAGTATTGTGGTCTTCTATGAACTTTGGGAAAATGAACACTTGAGAACTGATGAGTAAAATAGCAATGAGTGTGAATTTACTTTGAAATATCTTCTCAAATGATCTGGCATGTTACCTTCATTTGAATAAATGTTTTACATAAACACACTATATATCTGAAAAATATTAATATCATAGATAGAAAGAAGATGGAGTTTCTGAAATAAAATAGTGGACGGAGTAACAGGGTTCATACACATTTTTTACTACTAAAATTCCGGGACTTTTCCATGATTTTTCCAAGAATTTCAAGCACATTTTCATGCCCTAATGTTTCATGCAGTGTCTACATATATGTGGTAAAAGAAAAACAATGCAAGTTCAAATTTATTACAGCATATCATAAAACACGCAACAATCTATTTAGTTTCAATTTATATTTATGTCTATATCTATGTAAAATGTATTTAGACAATGCTTACACAGCACTAATTATGTGAGAGTATGTGATTGGCCAAGGACAGAAAAGAAGTAATGACAACTAACCTACATTCAAGTATACAGATATCTGTTTTCAATGACTTTTCCAAAACTTTTGTGGGTTTGTCTGTTTTTCCATAACTTTTACAGGTTTTCCATGACCAATATATGAACCCTGGAGTAAATAAATTTTTGAGTTGCAATACTTACAAAACGCTTCTGAAGATCTTTTTTTTTTTTTTTTTTTGCAAGAGTAACAGGGAAAAAGTACTTGGCCAAACTATATTACAATATGAAAGATATGTATAAATTTAACTATAATACAGCGTACGAAAACATTCTGTAGTAACAAGATCCCTGAACCTCCTTAATATACCTGTTGATTTATATATTTTATTGTAGAACAACAATCCCACCCACCTCAAAAAAAAAAAAAGAAAATCTGTATTCCTAATCTGTTCACATTGTCCCTCTTTCACCTTGACTCCAGTCAAATGCACAAGCTGTATATTTATATATATGCCTCCGAAAAGCTTCAAAGCGCACAAAAGTAGCGGGGTGAGCCACAAGCATGAAATTGCGAGCTCAAAGAAAAGCCGTCGGTCCTGAGTTAATGGGATGTATTTACACGCGGTCAGCACGCGAGACAAAAAGCCGCACTTCGGCTCGATATGTGTTGGGGAGGTGAAGCCGGGACAAAGCAACATTATCTGCAACAATCGTGTTTGTGGATGAAAGTATTCGGACTATTACATGCTTGATCTGAACTGAAATGAATGAATAATACGGTAGGTAATCATCGACAAAAGCCATTTATTGTCCAATTAATTGTCTTAGAGGTGGTTACAATCCACATGAAGGCACGGATGGGGAATATAAATGAGCTGGGAGCGCGTTCAGAGGACACGTGTAGGAGAAGCAGAGTAGACTGCTGCAATTTAAAGTCCTATAAAGATGTTAGCCATTGACTAGAAGGCCTGAACAAAACAAATAATTAACCATAAACCTAGTAAGCAGCCTTGCTGTCAATCGCCTCAACTTATACATATGCATTGAGATCATAGTTTCCAAGTTTACACAGAGACAATGGGTGGCACGGTGGCTCAATGGTTAGCACTGTCGCCTCACAGCAATAGGGTCGCTGGTTCGAGTCCTGGAACCAGTTGGCATTTCTGTGTGGAGTTTGCATGTTCTCCGCGTGTTGGCATGGGTTTCCTCCAGGTGCTCCAGATAGCCACACAGTCCAAAAGTCCAGTCTTTGGTTGAATTGAATAAGCTGAATTGGCCGTAGTGTATGAGTGTGTGTGAATGTGATAGTGTATGGGTGTTTCCCAGTACTGGGTTGCAGCTGAAAGGGCATTCGCTGCTTAACACATATGCAGGAATAGTAGGAGGTTCATTCCACTGTAGCGACCCCTGTCAAATAAGGGTACTAAGCTTAAGGAAAATGATTGAAAGTTTTCAAAAACTTTGTTTCATTCTAAATTTGGGTCTAACTGGGACAAACCAAACTGTTGGGTTATTTTGGTAACATCTCAGTTTAAGTAACAATTCCCATTATTAACTAGTGGCTTAAGTAGGGTAGCACTTAAAAAGTATATATTATTTTGATCTTATTCTACACCCCTAATCATGCGCAATACCTGAACATAACTACAAACTCAATAAATATGAATAAACAACAAATGTGTAGTTTATAACGTCAGAGGGTTAATTAAAGCAGTATACATATTTATTATTATTATTATTATTATTATTATTATTATTATTATTATTATTAAATAGTAAATTGTTAAGGGCGCCACGGTGGCCTAGTGGGTAGCATGTTCGCCTCACAGCAAGAAGGTCGCTGGTTTGATCCCCGGCTGGGCCAGTTGGCATTTCTGTGTGGAGTTTGCATGTTCTCCCCGTGGTTGCGTGGGTTTCCTCCGGGTGCTCCGGTTTCCCCCACAGTCCAAAGACATGCGGTACAGGTGAATTGGGTAAGCTAAATTGTCCGTAGTGTATGTGTGTGAATGACAATGTGTGGATGTGTTTCCCAGAGATGGGTTGTGGCTGGAAGGGCATCCGCTGCGTAAAACAAATGCCGGATAAGTTGGCGGTTAATTCCGCTGTGGCAACCCCGGATTAATAAAGGGACTAAGCCGAAAAGAAAATGAATGAATGAATAATAATAACAATAATAATAAATAAAATAAAATAAAATAAAATAAAATGAAACAAAACAAAACAAAACAAAACAAAACAAAACAAAACAAAACAAAACAAAACAAAATAAAATAAAATAAAATAAAATAAAATAAAATAAAATAAAATAGATTTAGCTAAGCTTGCCACATTTCCCAGGAGGTAGCTTTTGGTGTACTTAAGCTACATTTTAAGTAGAGTAACTAATAGCTTAGCTCACTACATTTTTTAAGCAGCTTGCCGAACACTGCTACATTTAATTAGTTTGTTTAAATTCAACTCATATAAACCGTTTGCAACAACATTGCAGAATTATTTTTTTTCAGTGTATTTAATAGATTAGCATTGCTAGTTTTAACAACATAAGGTATATCAAATCAGCAATGAAATCAGACAACATATGAACTACCTTTTTCTTCAAATTTTAAATTAGTTTTAATGCACATGCATGTTTTAGGATAAGCAAATCCTATCAACGCATGGAATTCAGAATTGTTCTCACATCTGACAAGTTCTCATGTTTGTTTACAATCGTTGAATTTACTACAATGCACTCAGAATGATTTGGCTCACCTTTTGTAACTCCTTTCACATCAGAAATACACTTTAAAACTCTCCCCATACTGTAGCTTTCGTTGGAATGTACCATTTGTGACAGAAGCGTTATTGTCTTGGTGTGTTGTAAAGCACAAACCCAACAACACAAACACATTATTTTCACTCACCCTGTCCTACTTTCTCCAAAAGTTTGCAAAAACACCAGACTGTCATCGATTTACCAAACAAGCCCCTCATTACAGCTGGGTCAAGTGTTTACTTTCTGTCCCTCCAACAGCTGGAAGAAAGACAGGGAGCCCTTGCGGGAGAGGTGGAGCGTCTCTGTTTTCCTCCATAAATCTCATTAGAAGCCGTATGACCCTCAGTGTCAGCGTTCCCTCCTCAACAGGAAGCCTCCACCAAGAAGAATCGCCCAAGTACGTCAACTTCCTGTCAGCATTCTTTTCCATTAGCTTAAGCGCTCGTTTGACTTCAGCCCTCGATGTGCGCGCGGCAGGAATAATTCAAAAGGTAAAGGACGAGCTGTCGGAAGGTCAGGAGTGGACGTTCTGCTAACGCTAGCCTGGCAGCAATCACTCATCCTGATAAAAGGTCAAAGAATATGCCAGCGCAAACACGCTTTTAATAAGCAAGATGGATGCCGCATATCGGTCACATCAAGCTCGGTTCTCTATCAAAATCAATAGCCGGATTTATGCAGCCGGCGTGGTGAGAATGAATCCGTTAGCAGGGTTATTGTAGTCGAACGTTTTCTAATTCATATATTTAGTTTAACAGCATCGATTTCGTTTTAGTTTTGTGGATTGCGCTGATGTTTACAAAGTCTGCCCCTTGTTTTAATACATATTAATTTTCTGTTTTCATCCAAGCTGTAAATGCCATGCAATAAATCACTCTAGTCTTGTTAGAAAGTCATGCTAGCTAAAAAAAAAAAAAAATAACAACAGTATTATAGTCAAAATGGCATTAATATAAAGTTGGAGTCAGAATTATTAGCCCTCCTGAATTATTAGACCCTCTGTAAATTTTCTCTTTAAAAGGAAAGAACACTGTTTTTCAGCACATTTCTAAACATAATAGTTTGAATAACTCATTTGTAGTATCTGGCATATTTAATAGTTGCCATAATGACAGTACATAATATTTTACTACATAATTTACAAAACAAAAAAATACTGCTCAAGGAGGCTAATAATATTGACCTTAAATGCTTTAAAAAAAAAATAAAACAGCTTTTATTCTAGCCAAAATAAAAAAAACTAAGACTTTCTCCAGAAGAAAAAAATATTATCAAAAATATTGTAAAAAATGTATTGCTCTGTTAAACATAATTTGGGAAGTATTTAAAAAAATAAAAATAAAATCACAGGAGGGCTAATAATTGACTTCGGAGTATGTTGTTTGAGGTTTTGGGGTCAAAAACAAATCAGTTCGGTCTCTTGTACATTACGTATGAATATATTTAACTTCTTAAAATTGATCTATTATATAAACGCACATCATAGATCGAATAAAATACATTTTGTCATGATCACCAGCGATCTAGGCCTTGCAGATCACTGGAAATCACCCAGACAACAATTCTGCCACTGAAATGAACTTCAAATCCCATCATTTCCTACACTCGCACACCTGTCCCAAATCATGATTGCAAACACACAGGTAAAGCTTGTGAGGACTGATTACCCATACTATAAACACAGCACATCTGTGCTGAGTCCTCTGTAAGTGAGCATAACGAAGTGTTTCCTTGTCCTGCCTAGCTGTGTTTTCGACCTTTGCTTTGTTTACTGTTTATGTTGTTTTGCTGCCTGTCCCGACCATTCACCTGTATTTTGACCACAATTTTGGATTATCTGCATGCTTCTGCCTGTCCCTGTTTTGACCATTGCATGCCTGACATTTCTCCTAATCTATTAAACTGCATTTGGATCCACAGCCCTGTTTTAACCTGACTCTTTATACATTTCATATATGTTTGTCTTGATGTTTTTCCTTTTTGATTTTTGAATCAAAATGTCTTAAAGGGAAAGTTCAACCACAAATAAAAATTTACTCCCTATTTACTCTAAACCAGTTTAAGTTTCTTTCTTTTGTTGAACATAAAAGCAGATATTTTGAAGAAAGCCAAAAATCTGATGTTCATAGTAGGAAAAACAAATACTATGGAAGTCAATGGTTACATGTGTCATGTCATGTCATGTCATGTCATATCATATGTTAGGGTTAGGTTTATTATAGGGTTATGTTCACCAATTTGATTTCACCAAGTACGACATGTTCCTGAATGAACATCTATGTTGATCTTTGAATAATATTCCAATCAGCAAATCACAATAAGGGATATGTTTATCGTTTGTGTTAAGTTTAGGCTTATGGTTAGGTTCATGCACTTCTACATGATTGCTATCCAACTATTATTCTCCTCTGGTTTTGGGAATAATTTAGAAGTTGTGGTTGGGATAAGGGGTAGGGAATAGGTATGGATTACATTTTCAAATAAAAATGATGTTCCAAGATCACATTGTACAAGGCAAAATCATGACTCAGTTAAGTTTCGTCAAATCTTACATGAACTATCTCTAAGACAAACAGAAACATTATTCAATCCTCTTCAGCCCTGCCACGGTTATATCCAATCAATCTAATTCATTGAAATTAATTAAATAATAATTAACTTTTGAATCAGCCATGCGGTATTCTAATAAACTATAATTGGTTGCAGTTAATGTCACTGAGAAAAAGCTATTAAATAAACTGTATGAAAGTCATGGTATGATAATAAGTCACACTTAATACGAGATCTCTAAAGAACTGTGCTAGAGCACAATATACAAGCAATATAGTATTTCTACTAATGTAAATGCTACAGTTTTCTAGCAAATTTTAATATTTACTGAGAAAAGTGATTACATAATGTGTAGGAATGTCATGCTAATTAAATAAGTCACACTGTACTATATCGAAAGCAATATAGTATTTCCACTAAGATAAACACTATAGTTTTCTTGCAACAAAAACATATTTCGAAGCACTAGACATCATCGTTTGAATTGAAAAGGGATGCGTTTTGCTGCCAGATGGTGTAGCCACTAGCAAGAGCGGATCGGGTCACACTAACCAACCAAACCATGACCCCCTGGCACAACTAGCAGAAAGCATCAGCGTCTAGGGGGCCATTATTGCAGTTTTAAACAGAAAGACCACATAAAATGCTAGAAGAACTTTAAAGGGGCTATATGCAAGTCTTTTCATTATTAAACTCATTTTTTATTACCAAAGTGTGAACAGCTTGTAAAGAAACTTAAAATGAGACCTT
Source organism: Danio albolineatus (assembly GCA_903798035.1). Classification (NCBI taxonomy): domain Eukaryota; kingdom Metazoa; phylum Chordata; class Actinopteri; order Cypriniformes; family Danionidae; genus Danio; species Danio albolineatus. Next base: position 882,047 of record CAIGQQ010030319.1, on the reverse strand, counting down.
CTTCGACCTCCTGGGTTGTCTATGAGAGCCAGTAGACTGATTTTTATGTGAAGGACTTGGGGTATTTTTTCTCCAAAGGATGTGACATTTACTTGCGTCCTCGAGAGTCTCTCTTCCATGACACATGAAGCAGATGCTTATGCGATTTTCAATATAATCTGGCCAATTTACTGTAATTAAATTTCAATTTCAATTAATAGAGATAAAATTACTATTGTGGGAGGCATGGTGGCTCAGTGGTTAGCACTGTCGCCTCACTGCAAGAAGGTCGCTGGGACGAGTCCCATCTGGGCCAGTTGGCATTTCTGTGTGGAGTTTGCATGTTCTCCCCGTGTTGGTGTGGGTTTGCTCCGGGTGCTTTCCAGTACTGGGTTATGACCGGAAGGGCAACTGCTGTGTAAAACATATGCCAGAATAGTTGGTGGTTCATTCCGCTGTGGCGACCCCTGATAAATAAGGGACTAAGCCAAAAAAAATTAATGAATGAAAGTGATTACTGCATCATATTAAAGAGTTGCTATCATTAAAAGCTCAGTTTCACATAGAAATGAGTAAAATCGTGTAATATGACTTAGCAGCATGAGATGCACTTCATTAATTGCAGTTTATTTGATTCCTTCATTTTTTTTAAATCGCAAAAGAGAGCTTGCGCTGTTCATTCGTTCAGCCACAGAGAAGAGCATAACTCAGTCTTTTAAGCTAAGTGGTGAGCCTGAATGGTCAAATACCTGCAAAAATGTGTCAAAAAGCAGAACATTTTTCTCAAAACGATCATTTATTTTTTTAACAATTAAACATAAGGAATTAAATGCCAGATGAAAAATGAAACCATAAATATTTGAAGTCATCCTCTAATTGGTTTAAACACAAGATATTTTAGAGTCAAATATGTAATGTGTTTGAATCTGCCACTATGCAGACACATAGGCATTTGTAGGTCCGCCCTCTTTCAAAAAGAGCACAATCTCATTCACCAAAATGGCACAATTAGGATCAAAGCCTAAAAGGAGCATTTTCAAACAGTTATTAAACATAATTTGTGTGGTATTTGAGCTGAAACTTCACATACACACTCTCGGGACATCAGCGACATATTTTTTCTATATTGTAAAAGGGGGAATAATAGTTCCTTTTAAGCAGAATTCTTAAAACTGTGAAACTCACGTCATAATATATTTAAAACATGTACAAAGTTGGCTCGAGGCACTTAAATGTAATCTAAACAAAAATTTAAGCTTGTTTGCTAACTAGTATAACAAAAGACAAAGCTGAACAAAAGAATTGTGTTGTTTCAGCTCGTTTGTGAAGCTTATATATAAACTATTTTCAAGAGCATCACATGCTTATGATTTCTTGTTGCTGGTCCCGCATTATCCAATTCAGGATTCACCAATCAGATGATTCTAAATCCACTATAAATTCCCTAAGTTCCATATAACTTCTTCGTTTTGAAGAATCCCTCCTTCCACCCCTACTGCTCCTCATTTCCTGCGGTGGCATGGTGGCCCAGTGGTTGGTTAGTACTGCTGCCTCACAGCAAGACAGTCACTACTTCTAGTCCTTACCCAGCCAACTGATGTTTCTGTGTGTAGTTTATACATTCTCCCTGTGCTCACGTGGGTTTCCCCAGAGTTCCCCGGTTTCCTCCCACCGTCCAAAAACATGCAATTTAAGTTAATTCACTAATCCAAATCGACTCCGTAGACATAGTAAGTAGTTATCTCTTAAGAGCAATCACTATCTGTTCATTAGCTACTACAGCAGGAGTTCTCGAGATCTACCTGAGCTCAAACTCCCCTCTTGCCTTGAAAACAGGAGGGAGCCCCGTGCTCGAGGATCTTATGAGCTCAGGGCTCTCTCCCAGGACAGCATGCCAAACAAGCTTTAGAATCAATCATCAGCTAAGTAGGAACTCTTGAAAAATAAGCAGTTTGAACAAGCATCATCTTTTTTTTCTTTTTAAATGTAGACAGATTACTTAATAACAGATAGTATTAATTGTCTGCACAATTTCTTGTGCACCAAACTGACAGTCCATGTGTTTTAATCTCCAATATTCGCTGTTGGATATGAAAAGAACAGAAAAAACGTCTCCACAATGTCACTGTAATTCCTTCATCTTGAGCAGCTCGTTCCTCTTGTGGCCACTCGTCTCTAAATATACATTTGAGGATTTTGCCGCTAAGAGCTCTTTTGGAGTTGATAAGAATAAAGCTTCAGAGGCCCTCAGTGTCCCTATCAAATAACTACTGCTCATAAGGGCTCGACCCCAAAAAAGCATCCGAGAAGATCTGCGATGCACTAAATATGCAGAGTTTTTTTTTTTTTCTGGTCAGTTGTTATTCAAAAACGTCCCGTACTGGAAAACTGTGCCTCTTCTCTCTCTCTCTAATCTAAAGACATCAACTTAAGTACCACAAATGAGATGGTAACAGATGAAATATTAATATTTAGAAACCTCCTAACAATGTGCCCCAGATCATCCTAGAAGCCTTTGATATTATCTACACTCAGAGCCTTTAAACATCTCCCCTGATCATACGTCTGAAAGCTCGGGGTCATTAAGGGAAAAACCTCTCTGTGTATATGATCGTCCCATTTACCTGATTGGAATCAGATGGGGCCACAATAGATCATGACAATACAAAGAAGAAGAAAAAACGCTGGAGATCCTTCATGTGAGGCATTTTTTTGATGGCTGCCGTGTAGCTCTGACAGGCGAGGGGTTTTGTTCAATTGTCCGATTGAGTCTAGTCTGTTTTTTTTTTTAACAAAGAATCAGCTTTTGAAGTCACCCAAGGTCAAAGGAATCACGACTCATTACTCCAAAACGATAAATTTAATCTGGCCAAATGAAATCCTAACCAGGTTTAGGGATCAAAAACATTAGTCTAAATCACAAGGCAAAAGAATCAAACATGATTTGTTGCCCTTCTTTCTTAGGTTAAATAAAATGGGATGAAATAAATCCGCTGAACGTCCGAGAGGAGGGTCAAAAAAAGCCCACTATGCACAACTCAGGATTATGAAATCAGACTGTACATATACTATAGGGCTGTGCAATTAATTGAAATAGTTTCGAAATCGCGATTTGGACATGCGTGACTTTTCCCACAGTATGGATTTTGAACCAATCATAACTAGGTATGGGACGATAACCGTTTTCAAGGTATACGGCGGTTTGGAAAGATCAAGGTTTTAAAATCGGCAAAATTATCTGTTATACCGTTCCTAAGGTATGTGTAAGATTTAATTAATTTATTTTTTTACTTTTTTAGGACAACAGTATGTCTAGCAGAAAAGATCTCCAAAGATGTCATTTTAAATTGTAAAGAAATCCGTGTTTTTGAAACTAACGAAGACAGAAATCATTGATTCATTTAAATTATTTAGTCTGACTTGTTTACTGTTCCAAAATATCTTAGGGTGCTTTCACACTAGCACTTTTGGTCCGCACCCGGGTTCGTTTGACGTCAAAGTACGGTACGTTTAGCTAGTGTGAACACGTCTTCTGAACTCGAGTGCGCACTCATGAACCGTACCCGAGTCCGCCTGAAAGAGGTGGTCTGGGGTACGGTTCACGCGAACTCTGGTACGGTTCACTTGTAGTATGAATGCAATCGTACCAGAAGCCGGAAGTGAATCGTCAACAGTACAGCAAACTTTAGTTTTTATAACGTTCATTCGTGTGTGTGTGTGTGTCTGAGTATCACGTACTGTATCTTGCTGACAAGCGCGACTGAGCCAGGGCAAACACAGTGATAATGTCTGCTTGTGTCCTCCAAAAACTGCTTGGACATCGCGTGATGTTCTGAACGTGTATAATATGTTTGCGGCAGATAGACGCGAGCTGCTTTCTGTATGTTCTAAACCAAAAGGTTCAGTAAAAGAGAAAAGATTGTGATGTGCGGTGTGCAGACGTCTTTCCATTCTGGTGCTTTGCTTTCGTGTCTGTCACCTGGCAACAGACGTACACAAAAGCGTACCAGGGTTCAGAAGTAAAAAATACAGTGTGAACACAAACCAACCAAGAAGGTGGCAAGGGGGGGACAATCGAACTTGGGTACGGTCCAGGCAATTGAACCGAGTGTGAAAGCACCCTTAAACATTTTTCAAAATAAAATATATTGGCTGTGTCTGAAATTGCCTACTACTCAGCAGGTACAGCATTTGAATGTACTACTCGATTGATAGAAAAGTACGTTCTATACAGAATGAATTTGATTAGTATGAATGAGCATAGACGTACTACGGATGACATTTTGTCATCATCATCACGTGACATACACATACACGCTTCATTCCCATTCATGAATTCTTTCACGGTGCAGGATGGGATAGCGCAGTGTCCATTGGAGTTCTGGCGCACTTTAGAATCTCGCCGGAAGTAGTAGGTCATTCGGGTACTTCTCGCATACTGTTTTTCGAATACTTTGAATTCAGACAGACTACTCAGCTTGCAGTCTGTCTATATAGTATTGAAATATGTAATTTGGGAAGCAGCCAATGTGTTTAAAGTGGTAAAAAGTTCTGTTTTGTTTAACACAGACATTTAAAAAGAATATATTTTAGAGCAGCAATCACAATACCGTGATATTTTTATCCTGGGTTATTATACCCTTAGTGCGCGCGAAAGACGCGATATGTGAACGGCCTATTTCACAGCAATGAGGTCTACGATCTATGCATGACAAAACAAATCTGTGAACACACACACAACTACTTCTGATAATCGGTCAAGCAGAACATCGGAGCCTTACTTACACTTTGACTGCGCGCGCTCACACACACATTTGTTTTGCCATAGGTCTGTTCTAGAGATAATTTGTTACGGCTAGGTGATTTTTATTTTCTGTCTGTTTTAGAGACATGTTACAGGTCTTTGATAAAGATCTAATTGTTTTTTCTTTTGAAATATGTTTCAGATTCACACTGTAAACACAGATTCAGTATGTCTGTGACAAAATCGTGATTAAAATAAAAACCAAAAGCAATATTGTTGAAGAAAATCATGATAGGTTTCTTTTGGCCATATCGCACAGCCCTAATATGCTATATTATGTTTTGTTTTGTCCTAATTAAAGAAAACAGGACTAATCTGCATTTTAAAACTCCAAGTGCAGATATTATATTCCAGCGTTCTCGATCCACTCTTTAATTTAACCCCTGCTGGGAAACCACGTCAAGAATAAGTGATAGCTTTAAAAATAATGCCTCATTATTTCCCAAGAAACTTCCCTTGACTTCATTGGCTTCTCTATTGATTAAAACTGTGTGGTCTTTGTGTATTTATTTATTTATTTACCTGGCCGTGAAGAAATCTGATTCCGTCTTTGAAGTACTGAAGTGTGCAAAACTTTCATGTTGAGCTGAGAAACCTGTCTAATTACTATGGCGGCGAGTGGGTAGATATTCTAGTATTAGCTCTGTTCTCGATTCTAGAGAGCTGCCTAACCGATGCTGCCCACATTGGCAGATGTCGTCTAACCGTTTTAATGCAATACAATAGCTCACAGATTCAAAGTTTTATAAGCAAACAAATCCTATATTTAAGCACATAAGACTTTATTTGTTATTGCAACTTGGAATTAATGTTGCTTCAATACAAAAAGTTATTATTATTTTTATTTTTATTATTATTATTATTATTATTATTGTTGTTGTTATTATTATTATTGTTGTTATTACTAAAAGTTTCCTTTTTTCCTGCAACAACAATCCATATATATATACAAATAATATTACATTCATAAATATGCCTGAAAAAGTTCTTTGTCAAATCAATAATAATAATAATATAACAATATTAGCATAATAGCGAAACATTTTTTAAAAAACTTTTTTTATTGTATTAATATTTCTAAATATTATGGTTGTCCTTTTTAAATTAATTTCAAAACCATTACAAAAAAACTAAAATTTCTAATGCAATTGTATGCATTTAAATATAAATTTACAAAATGTTCACAAAAAAATGAGGCAAACACATGGTAAATCTAGAAACAGAAAAATACCAAACATTATAAATACAAGAATCAAAACGAATGTAAATAAAAACTAGAATGTAGAATTTAAATTTATAAGTTCAAATGTATAAGTTTCAACATAAAAATGAGCGTTTATGGATGTGACATTGCAGGAAGAATTCTAAACACAAATTCACAGAGAAAGTATGTTAACATTATATTAAAATATATGTTTATATGTTTCAAAACAACTGACCACAGAGTTATGAGGGCAGAAAAATATCAATCTGTAAAAAAATATATATATTTTAAATGTGGAAAATAAACATGCGTTATTGATATAAATATAATAGTTTGAAAACACTGACAGACATTTTTTTTATTTCAGTATTCTACACAAAAAAAATGTAGAAAAATGTTTCTCTATTTTGGTGAAAACTTCATGGCAAGGTTGACATTTGCATGGAATTGCTCTACATTCAATAAAATAATTTTTGAAAAAGACATTTTAGTGTGACATTAATTTTTATTTATTTATTTTTTGATGCTTTAAGATCTCTTTTCTATTTTGAACGATATATATATATATATATATATATATAT
>CAIGQQ010030319.1:853638-869102 GCA_903798035.1 Danio albolineatus | reverse complement strand
TATTATTATTATTATTATTATTATTATTATTATTATTATTATTATTATTATTATTATTTTAAAGATAAAATGTGTCTTGTTCCTTTTTCAGATACATTTGTGTGTATAGCTTTGGTGCATCCAAGTGTGTGTGTGTGTGTGTTTGTGTGTGTGTGAAGTTTTAAGTGCACTAAGGAAGGAACAAAAATATGAATGAAAGAATGAGCGAACAAATGAAGGAAGAAAAGAAGGAAGGACCAAACGAATGAAGGAAGAATTCAAGGAAGGACTGAACAAACTAAGGAAGGAATGAACGAATGAATGAACAAACGAATGAATGAACAAAAGAACAAACTAATTGAAGGAAGGTTGGAAGGAACGAACGAAAATAGGAAGAATACACCATGTTGTTTGTGCAGGGATGTGTAAACGTAACATTCTGTAAACGCATCAACTTTTCCACAGTGAAAAGAACTTTTTACACACACACAATATATATTGATTCAGCATCGATAACATAATGTGATCAATCGCAATGGTCACATCGACATGCAATGTTGAGTTTGTTATATAATCATTTTCATTTGCATGTGTTTTTGATGCCTGTGATTGTATAATCATTTTTAAAAGCATTCAGGCTTAGGTAGAACTACACGATTCTGGCTAAAATGAGAATCGCTTAAAATAAACATAACAATTTTCTCACGATCTATAGATGTAAAATAAAAGTTCATTTGAGCAGGCTATTAATATTTTTATTTCTCAAACATATGGTAAAACAACACTAATATTATTATGTGTATAGGTTTCTAATGTATGAGTGGGATTTTTTATTTACATTTTTTTTTAGGTGTAAATTGTAAAGACATTTGTGTTTTTGAAACAAATGAAGACCGCAGAAGTCAATGATGCATTTTCATTATTTACCCTGACATGTTTACTGCTCCAAAATATTATAAATGTTTCTCAAAATGAAATATATTGTGTTTAAAGAGGAAAAAATGTTTTGCTTTTCAGCCAGACATTTAAAAAGAATATATTTTAGAGCAGTAAATACAATACCGTCATACCGTGAAACCGTGATATTTTTATCCAAGGTTATCATACCGTCAGAATCTTATACCGGCCCATGCCTAATAGGTCTACTGTTGGCTAAAATGCTACATTTTGAATAGACTTTTAATAGTGGACTTGAACAGACTTTAAATTTGTCCTGGTCATTAATGCACAGTAAAGTGAAGACATCAGGATGCAACTATTCATAATTCTGATGTTGAACTATTATGTTTAAGAGATATGCTTCCAATCTGTCATTGACAACATTATTAAACCATTTTTTTTCTACTGGTAAAATGTGACATTTGTCATTATCAGATTCCCTCTTGCATTATAGTCAACATTAAATAGGCTAGAGTAGTTATACTGTATTTGAATACGGTAACTCAAAAAATAATAAAATACTTTAATTCAATTGTATTGTTGCATTTATTAGGTTTTATGGAGATAAACTCCCAGTGCAGAATCATCTCAAATAGAGATATTAAGTCATATATAATATCCAATATCGTACACACACACACACATACCTGGCCCCGCTGGGACTCGAACCAGCGACCTTCTTGCTGTGAGGCGACAGTGCTAACCACTAAGCCACTGTGTCGCCCCCAAAATTTAAGCTTAAGTATGATTTTTGCATTTTCTGAAACACATATTTCCAATAAACCTGTGTTGAAAACAATGTAGTACTATGTTTATATGATTCGATCCTAGCACAATAGCAATGCCAAAATCCTGGGTTTGAATCCCACAGAACGCATGTGCTGATAAATCTGTAGCTTGAATGCACCACGAGTCGCTTTGAGTAAAATGATCTGCCAAATGCATGAATGTAAACCTCATCCAAAATAGAAACTACTCAACTTTCATTTGTGCCAACTGTTTGTCTGAAAACACGGACCAAAGGAAGACGCCGAGAAGAAAATGGTGGTATAAATTCCATTCCTACTGTTTGGAGATTACAGAGACACTGTGATGTGATTGCATCTCTTCCGCTCGCGTGTTAGTTTGTTCTTCATGTGCGTGCGCGCACACACACACACACACACACACACACACTTATAAACTTCTCGTTAATTCCGCCTCATGTAGAGTCAGATGTTGCGAGAAATGCTATAATTGAAAAAAGACAGCGGCATGAAGGCCTGAAGGCATGGTATAACATGTAAGTGGGTGTTTATTGAGCTTGAAATGACAAAGTTTGCAAATGCTGATAAAACATGTATGTGGGTTGTTGGCGTGACGTTGCATTTCCACTGTCACACATGACAAAAGTTTATATAATTAGCATTGTCATGATTTAAAATGCAGTGAATTGTTAAAAATGTCTTTGTTGTGCATGTACCTCTTGTCATAAAACAGCTATAATATTATGCATTATTATTATTATTATTATTGTTGTTGTTGTTGTTGTTGTTGTTATTATTATTACTAGCATCATCATCATTATTATTTATTTAGTTATTTATTTATTTATTATTATTTTTTATTTTTATTTTTTATTATTATTATTGTTGTTATTATTATCATTTCAGTATTATTTTTATAGTTTTTTTTTTGTTTTCTCAACACTGTCCTATTATGTGAATGTAACAAGACATTAAAAATTACCTTAAAACAATTAATAAATACCTCAAGCCAAATTTTGCAAGTAGTTTTTTAATAAATCACAAAATAAAACCATCCACATAGTTTTAAAAAGAAAACATACTAACTTTTTATACATTTTGTCACTATAAATCATGTCTTCTGGTGTGAAACTATATGCTAAATAGGGTTGGCCGTTAATACGATAATATGGTATACTGCGGTATCTAAAAATAGCAACGGTTTCAGTTTCAATACTGTTAAAAAAAAACAATGCACTTATATAAAAGACAAGGATTGAATATTGCATATAATTTATATAATGCCTAAAAATGTGTATGCGTGGTTGTCATCACGGGACAGCGTGGAGTAGAAAAAGAGAGGTGGGGAAAGATGGCGAGTTGCGCACCAAGTGACCTGGTCTTGAAATAGGACACAACTTCTGAACTTTGGCAGTATTTAGGTTTCGACTGAACGAGAAGGGAGAGGTGATAAATACAGACGAAACAATTTGCAAATTGTGCAACAAAAAGGTATAAAAGGAACAGTGTCCGTTGGAAAACCTGTACTGATGCAGTGACAAATTACTTGGTGAAGGAAATATATTATATTAAATGAAAATTGTAATTATGAAAGTCGTTAATATTGTTGTGCATGTTATTTTGTTTCAGTATTAGTGTTTGTCATTCAGTTTCTAAACAGTTTGGGCACAAGCCAACAGTTTGGTGATGCTGTCTGAGCCTTGCGTTATTATTTATTTATTATTTACGGTAATACCGTATACTTGGGGTAAAATAGGGAGGAGGTTTGATAGTATCAAAATATATATGGATACAGCCTAAGCCTAATGCTAATTTATTTATTTATTTTAGTTAGTCGAAAGACCCCATTCCAGATAGGGTTGGGCAATGTCAACCAATTTGGCATCATACAATGTCTAAAGTGAAACATTGCGATGGCATCATCGTCATAGGCGGAGATGAATTAATTATTTATGAATAATTAAATAATTCATAACAAATTCAAATCGTTACAACTACCTGACCTGCATGGTCTTTGTTTTACCCATTAAGCCCACACGGAATCTACGCACGCAGAATTCCGCAGATTTCCGCAGATTTTTAGCCCATAATAGATTTTGTTTATTTACTTGTGTGAATGTATGAAAATGTATATTTATTCTGTTTTTAAATTAATCCCAGTAATTATATTGACTAATATGAAAATATTCATATGATTTATTTACAATACAGTTTGTAAAGTAATATTTTCTGTCTTACAGTAGATATTTTATATGAGAGACTTGCTTTGTTTACCAAATAAAGTGGATCTAATTGGGTTCGCATTGGAAGCATTCAATAAAAGTTAAAAGCTTATAACTTTGAATTTCATATATTTAGGTTTTAGTTATGATACTCCCAAAATCATTCCGCATAAATCCGCAGATTTTTAGCAAAATTCTGCACAGAAATAGCAAAAAATGTCCGCTGATTCCGTCTGGCCCTACCCATAACCAAAACATAAATAAATAAAGATAAGTTACACACAAACTACCACTTGTTAATCACTTTTTCCCTGGGCATGAATAGGCAGAGTGATCTGTGTCGTTATAATGGAGTCGACAAACTTGGTTGGTATAAAACCTGCACAACCAATCGTATCTGAGGTTACGTTTTATATGAGTATATGAGGTAAATGTTTTTAATTTATAAATAATGCTTCAGAAGAGCGTCCTGACATGACCTTTTAGCTCAAATCCAAACGCAAATCTTATTTAGCATCAATGCGGTTTTACTGCAAGAGACTTCCAATGTGCAATTCTGCAGAAAAGCAGGCCGTTTAATTGAGGGACTGACTCAAGCTCACTCAAAAACCGCTGTGACCGTCGAGACCGTCGCCACTAAGCCTCCATCTTCTCTTATCTCCTCCTCTCCGAGAGCAACATCTGATTGATTTCCCCACTTTAATTATTAACAAAACACACAGCGCTTCTGATTGTTTCAGCTGGAGATCATATCAAAATAAATAGAAAACAAAAAGCAGGCTTCGTCTTCTTCTTCTTCTTCAACACCTACATATAAGCCAGTAGCCTTGAGGAACAAAAAAAAGGGAAAGAGAAGGAAAAAAGAGAAATTGGAAATAAATAAAATCCCTGATGGATAGTTCTTCAAATGGAAAATCAACTTCAAAGTCTTATTTCATCGGAACAGCCTTGTATGCCTGGGCCAAGACGCAAGCCGCACACAGAAGCCCCTCAGGTACACGCCGTAGTGTCAATACACAGATAACACCAGCTAATGAGGCCTTCAAAGAGCACGGGGTCTTCAGAGGTTGACCACCCGAGACCCTCTCTTTCTCTCCTATATCGCTTCTTGCTGCCTGACGCATATATTCTGCTGCTTCTGTTCTATTGCTACTATTTATTTATTTATAAAAAGCACTCGCACCTTGACTAATCTCTACTCGCCCTTCCTATCTGGCTGTGATTAGCACTTGAACGTCTTGAAAAATATACATACTTTGAACTGACTTTAAAAAAAAAGTACTGTAATTTGTAAGTAACAGTTTTGTACTTCAGTTTAAAACTTTAAAATTTGATTTAATTTAAATGAAAAATATTTATTGTGGTCAAGAAAATATTACATTCACCCAAAGATTTACTTTATATATACTGTATACATATTTTTAAACTTTGGTACAAATAATCAACTTCACTTAACTTGGGTTCAAACTTTTTAAATATATAATTAAATCTAAATCAAAAATATTTATTGCGGTCAAGAGAATATTGCATTCATGCAAAGCAAAAATATTATTTGTTTGTTTATTTATTTAAGTTTTAACCTCATTCTGAATCATAAATATTTAATATTATATTCAAGCAAAATAAAAATATTGTTTACTATAGAGACATGTTTTTTATAGAGACATTTATTTATTTATTTATATTATTTTATTTGTTTATTTTGGATTGGAAAATTGGGTATTTTTTTTTTTTTAGTTCGATTTAAATTTTTCACTTTTTAACCCAACTTTTTGTCTATATTTGACACTGGGTTACAACAACGCAACATAAAAAAAAATAAAATAAATAAATAAATAAATAAATGAATAAATAAATAAATAAATAAAAATAATTAAAAAAAAAAAATTATAATAATAATAATAATAATAATAATCATATGGAAAATAATAATATAGAAAAATATACAACCGCTATATAGTTTCAGAACTACTTTAGCGGAATATATCATTTATTATTTTATTGTTTTTTTTAAAGCATGATGGTAAAACATGAATGCAGTTATGAATGTATTAAAACATGTTTGTTGTAAAAAAATAATAATAATGACAAAAAATACAAATTTGTACATCTCCTTACTTCCGTGTGCAGCCATGCTGTCATTGTAGATGTCTATTCTGGGAAATTTTCTTACCCCTTGGTTTTGAGTGTGGTCCTGAAAAATCTCTGTTTCAGGGGGTATCCATCCATTCCCCTTAGCCCCACGCTTTCAAGCTAAAGACAATTGGGACAGGGGAAGGGCTAAGGGGTAGAATTGGAATTGGGCCAAAGTCACGTGACATGAAAACTGCTGGTTTAAACAAACAAAAAAAGCTACTTTGAGGAAAAACTAATGTGTTTAATTTTCCTAGGACGTTCCAAGCCAAATAGAAAAAAACAGGTTAAAACCAGACTATTTTTCCACTTAATCCAATATAAAAATGTACGTTGAATGAAATATGAAAGATTAATGAAACGATTTTTGCTGCTTATTCAAACTCCTTATTTAAAATGAGCTGAAACAATACAATTCTTGAGATATTTTTGGGACAACTTAAGTGTTGTCTGTTCAGTCCACCTAAAGTTATTACATTTACTTAATCGATTGGGACAATGTGAATGAATTGTGTGGAACCCAGCATTTTAACAGTGTAGCTTCACTTTTTGGACTGTGGACTTTTGTAGTCACGCCAGGCAGGATTAAAGCTCATTACATACAGCAGAGCATTCAAACACACCATACCACTGACCGCAACGCACTTAATAGACAATGATGTCAGCTGGCTGCATGGCAATTATTTGTTTTTGACTCGCTTATTAGGTGCGGACAGATCCCGTGATACTGCAGATTGTAAACAGCATCTCGTTTTCTCAGTTCTACTTGGACACTGGCACATTATGTCAGAAAAGGAAACAAATAAAGGGCTAGTTGTGACCTTGTTAGACTTGCTAATGAGGACCCCGTTCAGCGCTCGGCTCTGTCGAGGCTCTTAAAGGCAGAGTGTGTCACAGGAAATACACTTTTTCTGATCTTACTTAAGAAAACATGCTGTAACTTTCAGAACTATTTGCCACTATTCACATATTCACGAGACAGAATGATCCGTTAAGAGCTCATTTGCATATCATTATCTACATTTACATATCTACTATCTGATGCAGATTATGTCAATTCAAAAGTTAGTGAGCTCATTTACATATAGAATACCGGAATAGGGAATTTTTTTAGCCTGTTAAGTCTAATAATAACTCATATAGAAATATAGACTTAATATAGAATTTTTATAGGAGGATACACTCTGGGTTAAACTGTTGGGTTGCTTTAATCCAATCTTAGGTCAAATGCAAATATGGACAAACGCAGCATTGGGTAAATTTTTCAGTTCAATTTAAATTACATTTTTTAATCCAACTTTTCTGTTCATATTTGACCCAACATTGGGTTACAACAACCCAACATTTTTAGAATTATTATTATTAAATATTGAATAAAATATGCAACAGCAATACTGTTTTAGAACTGTTTGCCTTGTTTACATATTAATTGGCCTGAAGGATCCGTTAAAAGCTGATTTAGATATTATTATCTACATTTACATGTCTACTATCAGATGCAGATTATGTCAATTTAAAAGTTAGGTTGTTAGCTTAATTAATTATAGAATTCTTGAAAAATAATATTTTTTATAGCCTGTTTAGTCCAGTAATAGCTTGAGAAGTAATAACAGAGAAAAATGCTCAGTGTCCACATTAACACAACTAGAATGTTCTACAATTTTGTGACCTGTTTCTTTAAATACCTCCTTTTTCAGGAGTATACACTCTGGGCTAAACTGCTGGGTTGTTTTAATCCAATCTTGGGTCAAATAACAACCTTGGAAAAACAAAACTTTGGGTTTAATTTTAAGTTAAACTGAAATTACATATTTTAACCCAACTTTTTGTCTGTATTTGGTTCAACATTAAGTTACAACAAACCAGCACTTTTTAGAGTGAAAGTTTTCATTCATTCATATCATTCATAGAATAAAATATGAAACAGCATTATTGTTTCAGAACTATTTGCCATTGTTCGCATTTTCAGGAGCCAGAATGATCTGTTAAAGAGTTCATTTGCCTATTATTATCCACATTTGCATATCTACTATCACTATTATGTCGATTCAGAGGTTAGTCATAAATGAGCTCATTTACATACAGAATTCTTAAAGCTAAAAAAAACTTTTAGTGTCTGCATCAACACAACAAGAATGCTTTGCAGCTTTAAATACCAAAATAAATAAATAAATTTTTGGAAGTATACACTAAAAACTGCTGGGATGTTTTAATCGGATGTTGGGTCAAATATGGAAATAAGCATTAATGGGTTAATTCTTATATTAAATTTTAATTATACTTTTAAACCAACTTTTTCGCCCATATTTGACCCAACATTGGGTAAAAACAACCCAGCATTTTTAGTGCTTTTTTTAATCAAATATAGAATAAAGCATGGAAGAGCAATACTGTAAAATATTTTTTTCATCAAAAAATGATTAAAAAACGTATTATAACAATGCTGAATTTTTCAAGTCTTTCTTATACATTTTTTTTTTTAAGAAAATAATCTTTCTTTTATAAGAATTTTCGTTTCTAAGTCTTTGTGAAGTCAAATGGTCCTTCAGAAATCTGAAATATTTAGGCTGTATTTTTAAATATCTTTACTGTCACTTTTGATTAATTTAATGCTTCATTTCTTAATAAAAGTTGAACTAAAATGTAAATTCTGTGATTAATTACAGTACCTTCCAACTGTTTCAAACATAACAGAGTTCTTTTTTTAGGCTAAACTTGCTTAATGGCGAGTAAACGTATGTGCAAATTTAAATTTATTGGTAAACAATCCCTATAAACACAATAAAAACAGTAATAACCCCATGTTTCTGACAGTTAAAGTACATAAAACATCAATCATTGATTCATTCATTTTCCTTTCGTCTTAGTCCCTTATTTATCAGGGGGCGCCACAGCGGAATGAACCACCAACTATTCCAGAACATGATTTATGCAGCGGATGCCCTTCCGGCCACAACTCAGTACTGGGAGACAGCCATAAACACGAGGAAAACCACGCCAACATGGGGAGAACATGCAAACTCCACACAAAAATGCCAACTGGCCCAGCCGGGACTCGAACCAATGACCTTCTTGCTGTGAGGTGAAAGTGCTAATGTATAATATGTATATAAAATGTACATGAAAGCGTTCTGGATTATATTAAAGAATTGTGTTGACTTCACTACAGTAACGGCATAAAAGCCAATCATATAATTGAGTATTTTACTCCACAGCTGTCCTTAGCAAGACAAATCGTCATATTTGAGAATCCCGAGAATCAAAACGTTTGTGCTAGTCTATTAACAATATGGCCACGTTAAAGCTTCTGACCGACCCAGAGAGAATCTGCTTATGCAAAGTGTAGTCAAGCATGCTGTGGAATTTATAGACTGAGAAATGAAAGAAAAAGAGAGAGGCGCATGCGAGTGAGAGAGAGTAAAGACAGTGTGTAACCTCTTGATTCCGTGCTGTGTGCACATGCTTAGAACTGTCGCACGCTGTTTGGCGAGCTTTGTACGGTCACGCTTTGCTATGTTAATTTGACACAGATGGAAGTGTTTGTGTGAACTGCCTTCTGAAGCCACCGCGTGTAGATGAAATAGATGGGACAAGAGATGCAAGCAGCATGATTTGACCAAGCCGGTGGCGAATGCATGGATTGGGGCTGTGTGATTAATCGACATTCGATTTCGGCCTCCAGCGATTATGAAACAACGTTAATCGAGATTAAATGATTATTGCGTCATGTCCTGCCCCCTTTCAGGCAGTACACATTCATTCCTCTGCAAAGTTCGTTTCAAAGGAAAAAATATGTCTACACCAAATGTGACATGACTTGACAGAAACATTAAAATGCTAATGCTATGCTAAAGACTTTTAATCTAATACATATTCAACTTCTTTAACAATATTAATAGGCTTCAGAGTAACTGATGCCTGCATGGCAATACATGTCGTGTAAATTAGTAAACATAGGTAGAATTCAACAAAAAATAAAGCCCATAATCAGTACCTGAGGGGATCTTTGTCATAGTAGTATATGCTGTTGTTCTGCTGCAACGTTGCAGAAATAAAGTTTGTCACAGATGGTTAGGACATGGAAAAGCTACGTTTCACTGTGTGTCGCATCTTGTTATGACACGGTTTTATGTGATTTTTGCAGAAACTACAGGGAAACTTTACGACTCTTAAAGTGACAGTGCGCTACACTCCTGCAGGCGACTGTTTTAAGAATTATTAATCAAACAATACAAGACAATCCCAAAATCCCTAGCTACGTTTTCATCCAGCTATTTTTATTCGCATTTTGGATATGCGCATAAAAAACCGGTTGATGGAAACGCCATGATCTGCATACATTTTGTGTATGCGCATAACTGAGTAGGATAAACTTTTTATTCGATAAGAAAATATTCGCATAAACTGCGATGGAAACACTTTTACCACATAAATTCCAGTATGCGCATTAAATAAATGTCATGCGATTTTGTTAGAGATCATGTGATGATAAAAATGTGTGTGAATGGACAAACCAGCAGGCTGAACACATCGTAAAACATTTGAAATGTTGTTTTGGTCATTCTTAAACACCTTACCGTTTAAGTAGTTGTGTTATTATATTATTAATGAGAATCAAGAGCGTCTGTGCTCCGTGTTTATTATAGGCACAAGTCATTTATTATATGAAGAGAAGATTGACACAGCTTTTCCTACTGCAGCAAATTACATTTTTACTGTCGATTTATGGTGCCAGTTAATCAGGAAGTGTCGATTTTGTCTGCTTTGACTCGTTGGATAGAAACGCTGCTTTATTCGAACGTCTTTTCTGCGATAATCCAGTTTTGCGCATAAAGTTCATTCGCATTTTTTGATGGAAACATAGCTACTGACTGCACTTGCCTGACGGACTTGTGTAGCTTTCATATATGAACTATCAACTGCTGCTTTCAGCATAGCAATAAATATCACGTAAATGTATTATTTAAACTCACATTGGCGTCATTTAACATGGAATAAAGCCCATAATCAGTACCTGAGGTCATCATTGTCATACCAGTATAAGTTGTTGTTCCGTCGCAGAAATAGAATTCATTTCTAAAATAGAAATTCAGCACATCTCAGATGGTTAGGACATGGAAAAGACAGCTTTTATCGTGTGTTGTGTTGTGTGTTATGACTTTTGCAGAAACTGAAGCAGAACTTTGTGGCTCTTAAAGTGACAGCACGCTATGTTCCTGCTGCTAACTTTTATATCATTACATAACTATTAGAATGGTTTTCATTTGGACCATTCTCATATAAGACGTCATATTGTCAAGTCTTATCTACATTCAAAGTTTCTATTGAGAAATAAAATCAAGCTTTAAATATCTGATCTGATATTTAATAAAGTTATTACCCTAAAATGACATCTTATTCATAATAAAGCCTATAAATTGGTGTATAAATTGGTGAAGTTTTGCTCCTTGTCACTGTCACCACTGGTTTGCTTGGTTTGGG
The DNA here is from genome assembly GCA_903798035.1 of Danio albolineatus. NCBI lineage: Eukaryota > Metazoa > Chordata > Actinopteri > Cypriniformes > Danionidae > Danio > Danio albolineatus. The sequence continues at coordinate 857,602 of CAIGQQ010030319.1, read as the reverse complement.
ACTAGTGGAGCTGCTCATAGATGGATTTGCCCTTCAGTGTTTGGACTTTCTACAGTGAAATTAAAACCACACTGAACTGAACTTCAACTCTAAAAACTGGACTGACACTGTTCCAATTTACTAGAACTTCTATGTTAAGCTGCTTTGACACAATCTACATTGTAAAAGTGCTATAAAAAATAAACACGAACTGATAAAAATTTAAATCTGTATTACTAAACTAGTTACTAAACTAGTTACAACCACCATTTTTCAAAATATCTTTTGTCGTCAACAGAAAAAATAAACTATAAAGGTTTAAACCCACATGAGGGAGAATAAATTATGATGTAATTTAAATTTTTAGGTGAACTGTACCTTTAAGCATCCTGCGAACACAATGATGTTCAATAAAACCGCAACTGGTGTCAAATTCATATTGCATTTGCACATAAAATTATAAACGAGCCTGTCTTTCATTTGTTCGTTATGAGTAGCTAGCTAAATGTAATGATGCCACTAACTACATTGTTTAGTAGCACAGCTGTTTTCAAAATAGACTCAATTTTCTACCAAGCTATTTTTTTTTTTCACAACAAGCAGGAGTGAAAATATGTGGAAACGCATAGAGGTTTATTTTCGTCCTGCTGTATTGTACATACAGCCTTAGTGGGTGTTCCACACAGAACAGCTTGACAAAATGCAATGTAATGGATTTGGATGTATGGTTCATGAGACGTTTTTATCCTTTCTGACATCCAAAAAAAAAAAAAAAAAAAAAAAACACGACACTCACAATGTGATGGTGAAAATCAGCAAGATATGTTGCAATTGCCAATTATATCTGTCTGACACATGGACACGACTGTTTGAAAGATTTTATGTCCTGAAAAAAGACATAATACTCACAGAAATGTAATTTTTTGTTAGTCATTTAGTGGAAAAAAACTGATGAAATATACAATTAATAAATCTAAAATGTATCTACAATCCTGTAGACTCAATTATGTTGCAAAAATGATTTAAAAATATTTTAGTTGAGTGTCAATGTGAAAGACTTTTCATTTTAATATCTGCAGCATTACTCCAACCTCAGGTGTCCTCATAGCATTCTAATTTGCAGATTGGCTGCTCACAAAATATATCTTATTATAATCATCAATATTAAACAGTTGTATTGCTTAAAATATTTGTGGAAACAGTTTTTACCTGAATTTTCAAAAGAATAGCAATGATTTTAAACAGAAATTGGAATATTGTTAATGTTTAATATGTTTATATATAAATAATAATGTTTATATATAAGAATTGATGAATGAAACTATTAATAACTTAAACAAAATTTTTAAATAAATATCAATACAAAAATTCTTTAAAAATTAAAAATATTTTTTTAAATTATACAAAAAACAAAATAAAATATTTAAAAGGTTCAATTCAATTAAAAATAAAATACATTACACTATCTTTACGTTTAGTCATTTAGCAGACGCTTTTGTCCAAAGTGACTTACAATTGAAGAGGCATTCAGCGACTCAACCATAGAATTTCAAAAACGAATCCTAAAATTCTAAATTCTAATTCAAAATGCAATTCAAAAATAAAATAAATAATAAATATGCTTTTCCACAACACAGTAAGGCATTTTGTGAAAAGTCATGACGTGCACCGATAATCAAACCCATTTACATGTGCGTTCTCTCTCAAGCCTGAGCTCTCTCAAAACTGAATTGTTTTTCAAAAAATGAATCAATGAACCACTTCAAATATCCGATTCAAGTCGTGAGTCATTGCACAAAAATAAACACAAAAAGTCCCTATGCAGCATATAAAATTTAAAATTAATGTAGAAAAATAAACTTGTTGGTCAAATTATTACACTGACATCATGCAGCAGTTAATAAAAAAAGATTTAGAAGTTAGAAGCATTCATTTACTGGATGTTTGGTTTCATTACCAATCAACAGCACAAAAACAATTTATATTTATTATTAAATGCTTCAAATGCTGATTTAGAGTAAATAGCTTCAACATCCAGGTACATATTGTGTACTGTAAGTGCCTGCTTTAATGTAAGACTACTTGAACACACTGAAAAAGAAACGATTCATTGGATTTACTCAATGTTTTTAAGGTAAGTGGCTGCAAACAATTAAAATAGGCTGGATTTAAACAAACAAAATAAGTTGAACATTACAAAATTCAAGTCGTTTGATAAATTCATCCAGTATAAATTGTTTGCGACTACTGACTTTAAAAACGTTTAGTAAATCCAATGAAATCCAACTAATCTACATCACTATCTATTATACTCATTATAGAACATAGTGACCAAATTGGATGGACAAAAAAAAGAAGATTAATATATGTATAACCTGAGTAGACTAATTGCCAAGTGGACTCAGTGGGTAGATCACAGCAGTCCTGGATCTCTGGTGCCGGGGTTGAGTCCCTTCAATATAAAAGAAACCTCTGCTGTCAGCCGTTTTCTGCAAAAAAATCTGCCTCCAAGCCAATTAGTCCAGTCTAGAACTTCCAGATTTCATCCCTGCGGACGTATATTAGAGAGAGGTGATCGTGCTGTCCCTGCGCAGATGAACACGTCGGAGAACAGACGCTCTCTGGATGACAGGTGAGGTTGATCTCAAGACAGCAGGGTTTTTTATACAGTAAACCGCAAGACGCTTGTGGAAGATTCCAAGTTTTAGACAAGACTGTCAGTCGGAGGGAACAAGATCTGTTCCAAAAAGCAGGTGAGATTCCAGCTTAAGAAATGCTTTTAGGCATTCAGAGTAGTGCTGTAATATATAAACACTGTAGAAAATATCTGTAAATTAGCAGTTTCATGATTCATGATTTTATTTTTCTCAGTTTATTTTTGCATGTGAATGGAATTTAGGGACCTTCAAACAACTTTTAACCTTGAAAAGCTCATTAAATTTACTTTTATTGACATTTTTAATAGCTTAAATTGATATATTGTCTGGGCTGGCGCTGTAAATTACAGTATATAAACCTTGTAATGAACTGCCAGGGAATTTTCTGTTATTTTACAGACTCAATGCTCTCTATATTTTTTATTATACATTCTATTATTTCAAACTACTAAATTGTCAATAAAAGTCATTGTAGAGTTCAACATAACTATTCGACAGAGCAGAGAACCCATTCGAGAGAACAGCTTCCCATAATGCTATCAATAACCGTAAAATAAAGGAAAAACACAAAAAAATGTAAAAGGTAAGGCTTTATTTTAATGATCCATTTGAGTATTAGTAGACTGTCTGCTTAATATCTGTTGATACTGACATTCAACAGACATTTAACTGACTATAAGAAACTTTGCAAGTATGTCAACTTACACTAACCCACCCCCAATCCCAATCCTAACCCCAACCTAACAGTCTACTTATTATCTAATGAGAATTAGTCGGCATGTAGATGCAATGTAACTTAAATTCAACAAACGAACCATCAAAATAAAATGTGACCGTGGAAACTGGTAAATAACAGATGTTTTTTTTTTTTTTTTAACAGTGTAGCTACAATCTGTGTATCCGCAATAGTAATGTAGGGATGACTCCATTAATAAAAAAATGTAAAAAACAAAAATAAATAAATAAATAATTTTCTTTTTAAACGATATAAATTGATTAATTAATAAAAGTTCATATTTACTAAAAATATTTTTTACGGTGGCGCAGTAGGTAGTGCAGTCGCCTCACAGCAAGATGGTCGCTGGTTCGAGCCTCGGCTGGGCCAGTTGGCATTTCTGTGTGGAGTTTGCATGTTCTCCCCGTGTTCGCGTGGGTTTCCCCCACAGTCCAAAGATATGCGGTACAGGTGAATTGGGTAAGCTAAATTGTCCGTATGTGTGTGAATAAGAAAGTATGGATAAATGCTGAATAAGTTGGCAGTTCATTCCGCTGTGGCGACCACGGATTAATAAAGGGACTAAGCCGAAAAGAAAATAAATGAATGAATG